>JAJONQ010026961.1:0-35583 GCA_036250385.1 Solanum microdontum | reverse complement strand
CATCTTTTCAGATTTATTTATGAATTAGCTTCCGCATCAGTTTATTATCTTTAGTATGCTCATGATCATGCCAGCAGGGTTAGCTTGGGATCACTTGTGGTCCTAGGTCCCGTGTCCGCGTCTCGGGGGTAGCTTGGGGCGTGATAGTTTTTGTATAATGTGAAGGATGAACATGTATTTAATGTATTTGTGTTAGTATTGTAAGGCTATTTCTCAATTTGACACTCATAAGTGATAATGATGAATGTGAGGGGTTTCGATATTGTAGTTGTTACATCTAGAATTGGTAGGCTTATGCATCCCTTTCTAGAATAATGAATGTGTCTTGACTTGATGAATATGAATCAATAGGCTATGGCATTCCTTTTATATATGAGTGATGAATATGTCGTGAATTAATGGCTATGAATTGATAGGCTTTATGCATTCTTTTCATAAATGATCTAATCCAATGAAGACTCTAGAATCGATAGGCTAGTGTCATTCCTTTCTTAATGAGTCAATGTACCATGAATCGATAGGCTAGAGGCATTCCTTTCATGAGTATAAGAATGTAATGAGGGACCATGAATCGATAGGCTTATAACATTCCTTTCATATGGACCCTAGAGCTATCCTTGAATGTACCATGGATCGATAGGCTTATAGCATTTCTTCCTTGGTAGTGATGTATCATGGGTTGATAGGCCTATGGCATTCCTCCCTAATACACTAATGTGATGTGAATGAAATAATCTATGGGAATGTAGGTTAAATACCAAATGGATATGGTTAGATGGAAACTCTCCCAATGTTAGGCTAGAGTTCCAATGAACATCTTCCTATCCCATGACTATGTGCCCACATAGGATATTAGCCAGCGGATTTCATCCAAGCTAAGGATTCATCCGAGATAATGTTATCGTTCAACCTTAGGCAATCGGAACACCTCTTTACGGTGTGGGGCTATATGACACCGAATTACATGTCTAGCTTGCATGGTGTATGTAGGTTAAACTCTTATTCCCATCATGTGAGATGTGAGCTCTAGTTACTTGATAGGTACTACAAAGTGTAGGTGGTAGTATGCGATGCTATCTATACATTGCATGAGTAGGCTTTGAAGGTGCTTTAGTGAGTTCTCTAAGTCTTAATGACTAATGTTTGAAAGTCCTCTAAATGCATGAATGCGTCCTAAATGAACTTAATGAAGAATGTTGGCTTGGATGCTTAGATGTAAAGATGAATGCTATACTCAGATTGTATAATGATATTACTTCCTTGTCATGTATATTGTATATGAATGTGCCTTGTCTATGGTGACTTCAAAGGAGTACTTAGTGTGAGTAGTAGTATGGGATGCTACTTGCACATTGGACAAGTATGAATCCGAGTTGTGTTATATGTTGGTCTTAATGTAATGCTTGTGTCTCTTAAATGTCTTGTTGTATAATGGTGTAAAAGAAGAATGGAAGTTCACTTTTGGTGACCTTAAGGTGGTGCCTTAGTATGGGTGGTGGTATGGGATGCTATCCATACGTTGCACAAGGTGTAGCATGAGGGTTACTTGAGGTGGAGGCTAAAGGTAAAGGTAAAGAGTTATATGTGATTTGTCTTGAATGTGAATTATGTGACTTTGTATGTTGGTTGTGACTTATATTATACCTGTTGTATCAATGTTCATGAAGTTTTACAAAAATGGCATAAAACATGACTTTCAACAAAATGTAACTTTTTAGCATGTTTTTGCCTGTTCATCATACTTAGTACATTTTTGTGTGCTAACCCATATTTTCTTGTTTTTACTACAAGTGTAGGTTCCGGCAAGTGATTGCATTCTCTATTGAAGCTTGGGATTAGAGTTCTCTCAAGACCTTTTTGGTATGTCCTCATATGTCAAGGACAAAGACTTTTATTGTTTCTAGCTCTTTCTTATTTTGAGACTATTATTAAGATTCGATTGTAAAGGGAAGGTCACCCTATAATGTTAAAAGTTTGACTAAGATGGTCATGTGAGACTTAGTCTTTCGCTGTGTCTTCGAAAGATTTTCTATGAGTATTGAACATTTTGAATAGTATGGTTTTGAATAAAAAGTTTTAATTCCGCACTATTTCTCATGTCTATGCAATGAATGAGCTAAGAGGCTTGTATTAGACCCCTTCGGGGTCGAGTCCATCGTGTTACGACTAGGGGGTGGTCTCTGTCGTGACAATCACCCTTTATGCCCATAATTTTTAATTTTGGACTTTAACTTATGGCATTCTTTTCTTAGCACGCCGAAATCGATTCGACGAATCACCGAGTTTTAGTTGACTCCATCTATTATGCCTGATTTCTTTGAAATTGTGTATTGTCTATTTTGTCCAGCTCACCTAAGCTGGCCTAACCTGTTAGGCGGACCACCTTCCCATTAAGCGAGCCTCAAAACATTTTTTTAATATGCTTTCATTTGATTTTGATTTCAACTATCCTTCATCGATTCAATGTTTAAATAAATGTGCTTTGTAGTTTATGGCTAGAAATCAAGGTAAATAGGTTGTAACATTGGATACAGAATCAGGGGACTCCTCTCCTCATCCTCCTCCTCATTTGAACAGGAAAATGATCATAACTATCAACGAGCCATCTAAGGTTCCTTGCCCACAAACAACCACTCCACTCTTCTCTACACATGGATGTGAGGAACCTAAAATAATAGTTGAAAGAAAAAGAACGGACATCAAGTCAAACTGGTGCAACCCTCTTCTACTCAGGCACCTGTTTCCAGAGTTCTCTTGATAATTGCTCTAAGATCTCTTAATAGGCTCAAGGGTGTTGGAGAGTGTACAATTCTTGAGGAGAGATGGCTCTCCATAGACGGTGCATGAGTGACTACCCTGTGATCTGGGACACAACTTAGTTTGACAAATTTGAGGGGTACACAAAGCCTCATAATCCATATGTCCTATTGTGGGTTCGATAATTTTACACTACCTACAAGCCTTACCAAAAAAGATAAAGTGCACAATTTGAAAGCCCTTGGATGAAGTTGAGGTGTGTGGTAAGAAGTTACAATGACAAACACGTGCGATCATCACGACCCTAGGTAGTCCATCAAATCAGGCTGTCATGTTCACAATATGTATGCACCATGACCTTGACTATTTAACAGGTTTGTTTGTACACTTATATCCGACATTTCTCCATCTTAAATGGATGACGGTATGAGAATAAAGAATAAGGATTTGAATGATGGGGCCCGATATTATTTCAACTTCAGTAGTAGTAATATCAGCCTTTCACATATTAAATCAATCCTTTTGCATCCCAAGGCAGTGTTAGTTTGTACAACAATTGACATGCATCAAATTAATGTGGGGTTGATTATTATTGATGAGATATTGTTGATGGCTAGGCAAGAACAAACGTCACATCCTTTTCTGGTTGATCATACAACTGCCTCAAGACACTAGAGTTCCCTTTCGAGGGAAAACTGATCTGTGGATCACCCCGGACTCCTCCAATGATATCCAGAGGATTAAGGATAATTATGTATGGGATGACGTGGGTCCGATAAAGCCACCACCAGAAGACACTACATCCATGCTTGATCTTGCCACACTTGCTTCTAAGGCCACACCATCCACTCCTTCTGTGAAGTAGTTAGGTATACCCTAGCCTTCATCTGTACCTTTTACTTCCACTTCCACTACTTCTACTGCACCTGCCCCCACACCTATCTCCTGTCCACCTTGACCTATGCCATGATTTATCAACCTTGCAATCTTGCTCGATTTGTAAATATTAGAGTTGCAAAGGTTGAGGTTGATTTGCCTAAGATGCTTGATAAGGATATTGAGTGATTTTTAGCTCCTGTAAGAGTTAGATTGACTTAGTGTGAGGTTTTGATTAACTCTCATGGTGTGAGATTTGATAACCTTACCGCTAGGTTAGATGCTTGACAAAAGGTTGAGGGTAGTGTGATTATGCTATCTTATATGGAGGTGAGATTAATACCGTGATAGAAGATGTTGTCCAGCTACGGTCAACAAATGTATATATGCTTTGGGGTGACATTTCGCTACATGATGCATTTCTGTCTGTGCCCCAGACTCTGCCTACCAGTGAGCTTTCTCAAAGTGTACAACCAAGTGGAGATGATGTTTCGAGAGTTGATATTGTAACTATTGATGATTCTGATGTTGAGAGAGAGAGAGGATGATAAGGCCGATGATAATTTGGCCTAAGAGCCTAACAAGGATAGAGTTGAAGGATATAGAGAGACGATTGTCTATGTGGTATTAGGGAGGTCTCTTGAAGAATCCTCCATAGTGGGCACCTGTGGGGTCTTTTCAGACTCCATCATTCCACCTAATGTTGTGTCATGCACTAATGCCTCCAATGCGCCTACATTGTTGCCTCCTCTAATCATATTATTGGGCACTGATGCCCCAGATGATAGCATTCCTCCCGAGACTCCTAATGAGAGCACTCCACATGCATAGCTGGTTAAGGGGACTTTTAACCTTTGCTCCCATACACTTTTATTTTTGCATTAAGGACACTACTGTTAATATTTTTGTGGGGTGAGGGCACTTGTTCCAATATTCCCCTTTTTATTGTATTTTGTATTTTTCAATTTTTAGATGATGTAGTGTTTTGTTTCGTTATTATTATAGTGTTTTGATTGGTTTATCTCATTTGGTCTCTTATTTTTCTCTCCAATTTTCAATTACCCCATGTGTTTTGGAGATCGTAAAATGCTTGAGTTTTCATTGATAATAATTCTAGGATCGTTTGTGTTCAATATCGATGTCTTGCATAGTACTCATGATCAACATGGTGTATAGTGTTTGCGTTGAAAGAAAGAAATCGTTGTGATTGCATTTTTTGAGCTATCTTTTTGAATCTTGTGATGACTAGCTGCATTTTCATGTGAGCCTTGCAATGAACATAGCACGTAAGCTTTTCATCTTTTCGGGTTGTGCTAAATGATTTCGTTTGATGTGCGATGTTTAGTAGAACATTTTTTACTTGGAAACATGCTTGTGGAATCCTAGAATTTTTTTTGTTAGTCTAGTTGTTTACCTTTGGTAAGTGCAAGGAATGATCTTGGGGAGAAATTTTGAGGGAACCCAAATTTTCATATCTCTATGTGATTACCGTGTGAGGGTGTGCATCCTTTTTTGCACCATTTGAGCCTAAACCATTTGTTGACTACCATATTGAAACCCTTTGAGCAAAATAGTTTTTAACTTCTCATGCAAAAAATCTTTTTGGAAGTATTGATATGTTTGAATCACCAAGTTAGGCCAAAATCCTAAGTTGGGGGTGTGTAAAGGAAGAAGGAAGAAAAGCCAAGTGAAAGGCAAAGAAAGATAAAATGAGACTCAACTTAGAAGTGTGTTACAAATAGAAGGAACCGCTCCTTACAATAAAAAAGAAGAATAAGAGGTATTGTGATGAACAACCTTCGAAAAATTGAAATGAAAAAGAAAATTGGTGGAATAAAAAGGGGTTCCCAATAATGTGATTGATAAGTCGATGCTTAAGTTCTCAAATGAAACATAATGAAAAGATCTTGAGAAGTGGTGAAGATGATTGCAATAATGCTCGAAAAGGTGAAGTCACTAAGCCAAATTAAGCATACCTTAATCCTCAACCCACCCTTTAGATCTTGCATGAAATAGGTTGTGTGATGACTGGAAAATATGAGCAAACCAATGGGATAAAGCTTGCATGTATTTCTCTTTTGGGAGAGTAAGAGTTTTATTGATTCTTTACTACTTTATTGATTTGCTTTATGAGAGCATGGAATCGTTCTTAATGTGAGGGCAATTGAATGCATTTGTTGAAAGATGATCTTGCATTAGATTAGAGGCTATAGTGAGCTTAAGCTTGGTTTCTTACCGGCTAGTAATCATTTGAAGCTTCTTGATCATGATTGAGTGTATCATGTTATTTGGAGCAGTCTTTTAATGGAACTTGCATGTTAGCTTGATGAGTCATGAATTTTGACTCATTTAGGGCTCATTATCCAATGAATTAGTGTCCTCAATGCCTATTTTGTGGTCATAACTGATGTTAATGTGTTTATATGAAGCAAAGAAGGCTTAAGAACAAGGCAAGGGCATTACTATACAAAAAGGAGTGAAAATGTTAGAAATGTTGAAGAAAAAGGCCGGAGCTCGCAAAAGCCACTCGGCGACTCACCGAGTGAGCATACGGCTCGCCTAATCTTCCAGTGAAGTAGCCCATGGATCAAGCAAACTTGGCTAGTCAAAGAACACTTCGGCTTTGTGTCGAATGGAACGACAACAATGATCCAACTCGTCGAGTTTTCCCGAACAAGTTGATGCAAAATTCAAGATAAAAGGCGAAAAGATGTGCACTTCAGCGAATCGCCGAGTCATTCGGTGATCCCGAATAATGCCACCGATTTTACTTCGTGCAAAGATTTATGGAATGTTTTTGGAAACATATAAATTGATTTTTGAAAAGAGAAGAGGGAGATCCCAAATAATGTTATCCCAATTTTGAGAGCTTTCACATAGTTTTACATTGTTGAACATTCTTGGAGAGGATTTGGATCTTATATTTGAAGATTTAGGATTTTATTCTCAATTTTTGCATTGGGCATTAGATATTGTTGACAATTTTGATGGATTATCTTTTTTATGATGATTTCTTGCTTTTTGCTTTGGTTGGCTAAAACCCCTTCCCTTAGGGGCGTGATCATTTAATGGAATAGATAAATTAGCTTGTGGGTATTGTTAATTTTTTAACTTAATGTTGTTTTGAAATGAGTTCAATTGTTTATTCGTATTTTAATTGTTGATTGAAGTTGCAAATTCAGTTCTAGTTTAGCTCTGTATGCTTCCTCGAGAAAAAGTTATATAGTACAATGAATGACTGATAATTGAATTGATTTGAATCTTTACAACCCAGCTTGAGAAAGTGGGTTTAATTATGGAATTGGGTTGTTACATTTTGTTTAGCTTGTTCGGGTTCAGAGAACTCACTCGGACTGATAACTTTTATATTCAAAACCTATCATACCCATTGAGATTCAACATCTTAAAGCAATTAATTATTACCCATTTAGCGAAATTAGTATTTGATTGCTCACGATCCTAAGTCCTCTCTCTAATCGTTCGAATCTCGTGTTACTCGTTTTTGTTAGAACATGATTACTAAAATTCCCCCTCTTGATATTGATAACTAAAACTTCGTGATTTATTTTGATGTTGTGTATCCATTTTACTCTAAAAAAGATTAGAACACATCTTCACTTCATACTTAAATTCTTTACTGTATCACTCCCTATGGGATCGACCCCGGCTCATCATTGGGTTTATACTTGTTAGCGACCACCTATAGTTTGAATCAGAAGAAGTGTAGTTGAGCGTTATAAAAAATAGCGCCGCTGCTGGGGAGTGGTGTTTAGAACTCTTTTATTAAGGTGTTTTAGTGAACTAATTTTGTCATATTAGAATTTTCTTATTTGTGTTTCTTTGTTGATTGCTCTAAACAGGTGAAGAGATGAGTGTGAATGGGAGTAATACAAGTAAACTTGGGAACAATGATCACATCAAAAACTTACATGATGTCAATGTCGATCAATTGGGAAGTGCTTGTGCTATTTGATTGCCTCCAACTATGGGCGATACAGTTTTTCATGTGACCAGTACTATGTTGCATGTGTTGCAAATGACAGGTCTCTTTGGGGTACTTGCTCATGAGGACCCTCATGATCACATCCATAATTTCCTTTAAGAGCATAACTCAAGAGTCAGTCCAACTCCATTCGTATCCCTTTTCTCAAATAGAGGAAGTAACAAAGTGGTTGCCCGAACTACCAATGTAGTCTATCACTTCTTGGGAGGAGCTCACAAAAGTGTTGTATGAAATATTCTTCCCTCCCTCGAAGATGGTTCAATTGATGGATAATATCCATAACTTCAAGCGGATTGACGGTGAGCCAATCCATGAAACGTGGTTGAGGTTCCAAAAGTTGCCTCTTCAATGTCCTACTCATGGGTTGCCGGACAATGTGCTATTGCAATATTTTAACCGGAGTCTTGGAACCGTCAACAACAGTGTTGCCGAGAAACTCATTCAGGGTGGAATCATGAGACAACCACTTGACATACTGTTAGCTTTGCTTGATGAGATGACCAAAATTAATCGTGCATGGTACACAAGGGAAGATCAGGTGTCTTCGTTGAATATTAGGCTGACGAAAGAAAAATTGGAAAGAATCAAGAACTTGATGAAAACATGGCCAAGATAATGACCCAAATGGACCTATTGACAAAACATGTCATGGGTGGTGGCTATAAGGATATGAACGTGGTTGGTGCTAATAGTGATGTGAGTCCTGATGACGCACAATTTGAGGCCATGTACAACATAGAGGTACAATTCTTATCAAACAAGACATGGGGTTCTCTTCCAAGCTATCCAAGGCCGGGAGGGAATCACGGATGGAACATAGATCGTGATGATAGTTGGAGAGATCGGGAAAGAGATTGGCGTGATCGAGTTGCGAATTGGAGAGATAGAGATGGTGACAAAGATCTTTATGTACATCCTCATGAATGTCCAAAGCCGAAGGAACCAAAGGCTAACCTCAAAAACTTCCGCATCGAGGATATACTTGCCCGCATCCTACACAAGATGGAAAGATTAGATAGGGTACTCAAGGAGATTGAGGATGATGTATTGTCTTTAAATCAAAGGGTGACCTCACACTCGGTCTCCATAAAGCAACTTGAGACTCAAATGGGTCAAATCTCAGCTCACTAAATTTAAGACCGAAAGGGGATCCTCCTAGTGATACCTTAGTCAACTCGAAGAAGGAGGCTTGAATGCATCACCACACCATGCCAAGATGTTTAATAAGACATTTCTTGGGAAGAAACCCAAGTTTTACTTCTTGTTATTTGAATAACGTTTGTTGGATGTGCAGGTTGAAATTCAAATTTTGGAGAAAAGGCAATTGGGCGAGCTCATAGCTGACTTAGCGACTCGCCAAGTGGCTCGGCAAACCCGATGCAACTCTTCGTTTGAACCAACTGAAGGGCTGGTGTTCTGGTAAATTTTGCAGACTAAGATCCGCTCGACGACTCGGTGAGTGGATCGGCGACGTTAGTACGTCTCACCGATAAAGGCGCAAACTACAGGCTAACAAACCCTTCAACCGTTTTAAATTAAAATCTTCTTCTTATTTTGACCTTTTAGACTCCTGCACTCTTTCAATCAAAATCTACATTATTTTTTTAGGTTAAATTTTGTGGGTGTCCTCATTTGTGGTTGGAATCTAAAGTGTTGTCCATCCTCACTTGTTTGCCTAAGTGTTTACCTGTCTGCATCTGAGGTTTGTTTTCTAAATTTGTTTTAATTTCAAAATTCTTACTGAGCATGCTTATGGGTAGTTAACGAATCTTTTGTGTGCCTCGATTGTATTCCTAATCACTCGTTGAAATTTTGTTTGAAATCAAGCATGTTATATAACTTTTTTTGGGCCTAATTTGTTTGAGTTTCGCATTTGAATTGTTGGAATTGTGGGGGTGCATATTGGGTAGTGTACGAGTGAAGTCTGAGTAGCCTAAATTTGACTGAAAAACTTCAAATTTCCCAGTGATGGATTGGGTGCCATCTTTCTTAAGGGAATAATCATTGTTTGGTCTTATTTTAATCAATACGGGGGAAGTTTAAGTACCCCGGCCTAGGAATACATGGTGGGTAGGCTAGAATTGCGTAGAATTGTACTTGGAATGGCTTGTCATAGGTTGTTAGGATTGAATTGAAAATTGAGTTGGGAAGGCAACACATTGGGCCATTTGGCGAGCTGGGTCGATGTAACACCCCAAATTCGAAAAAAGGATAAAATTGCAGATTTTCAGAAGTTGCAGGTGCCACCAAAAGAGGCCACCTATGGACTGTAGGTTGGCCCACGAACCATAGGTGGGGTTAATGGTTGGTCCGCTCAACTTCCCTAGAAATTTCCAGAAATGGCATGACCCATGATGGGACCTACAGACCGTAGGTGGGACCAAGGTCCGTGATCGAGGTCCGTTGATCATGACCCCAATTTCCACCCCTCTGACAGCCAAACGACGGACTGACAAGACGGGCCATCAGTCGACCTACTGTCCGTCGATGGCCTCGTCAGATTTTATGTTAGGGTCGTTTTTGGTCTTTTCCCCTATGCATTAGACACCTAAACTACGTCGTTTAATCCCTAAACTCCGTCATTTTGGTCAGTTTTAGACTAGTATTCTAGTCGGACTTTACTCTAAGTGATTCATTCACAAAAAATCACCAAGCTTAGAGCGAAAAAGAGGAGAAAAAGGCGACCCAAAACCCTTCAAGAATGCAGCGAGTTTCTTCAGTTCCAGTCCCGAAATCGAAAGATTTTTTCATGAAATTCATCACCAGGCATGTGGGATTTTACTGGTGAATTCCTTTCATTCACTAGGTCCCTAGAATTCAGTTAGATTGTTGAATCCTATATCTTGCTTAGACATAGGGTTTCTAAAACCTTAGATATTTGTTGTGATTTAGTTGTTAGAGTATTCCTAATCAGATTATCTTGGAATCGTTGCTTAGTTCTTGCATGAAACTCATAACCCTGGTAGTGCAAATTCTATTAGTTCATGAACTTCACATGCTAGTTCAGTTAAAATAAATAATCATGCTTTAGTTTTCGAATGTCACATTATCAGTATGTAATTGTTACATTCTCAGATTTTGCATGCCAGTATTTTGAGCTATTTAATATTTCAGTATTGCAGTCATAATGTGTCATATACATATTCAATTGGGAGTAGACTTAACACCGAGTTGGACTAGGGTTCAGCGTACCCGTATAGTCCCAGAACTATATCCCCCATAGGTTTATAAGTCCCTTCTGTGGGCATCCGTTTTAGTGATCACGCCAGCCATGCCTTTATACCCTTAGCAAGGTATATTGGGTCCTATTGATGGGGCGTATACATCAGACTCCACATTTAGCTCCCATGGTTTTATGTCGGTAAATAGTAGATCCCATAGTCAGACTCTAGTGCATTTGACCAGGTTTTCAATTATAATTCAATATTTAGTCTCAACATGTTATGTACTTGGTCATTGAAGTTAGTTTAGTTCATTTCTATATATTTCAGTATCTTCATCAAGTTTGGATTATAGCATTTCTCAATATGATTTGTTTAGTTTATATGTTTGTTCAGCTTTATCCCATCCTGCATGCTCCGTACCTTTCAAGCATTGATGCATACTCTGCGCTACATCTTTTCGTGATGTAGGTTCAGGTCCCCAGCATTCAGATCACGTGTAGATCGGTTCCTGATCCACACTCAGCAGCATCAGTGGTGAGTCCTCATACTTCGAGGACAATAGACAGGTTCATTTTTATATATTCATTCCTTTATTTCAGTTTCAATTTTGCTAGAGTTAACTCGGGGCATGTCCCAACAACTCTAGTCGTATAGAGGCATTTTCATACATAGTTTTAGATTTAGCTTTAGTTTGAGTGATTATTCAGTATCACTAACTCTTATTTAGTATTTATATATTCAGACGAGTATTGGGTATTCCCCACTATTCAGTTTATCTCATGTTTTAAGCTTCGACATAGTATCTTTTGTTCAGTTGTTTAAGTATTATTATGATATGCTAGCTTAGGGTTATCTTGGGGTCACTTGTGATTTTAGGTCCCGTGTTCACATCAAGGGGTAGCCTCGGGGCGTGACAAACTTGGTATCAGAGGTTTATGAGTAAGAGTCCAAGGATGTCTAAAATCCGCACTAAGTAGATTCCTTTTGATGGGTGTGAAGTGCACTACATCTAATGAGAGGGAGGCTACGAAGTGTTATAGGAAAACTTCACTTTCTTTGTTACTCTTATCGTGCGTGTGGTATGATCCAACTTCTCATTTCTAATCCATTGTTACGCATTTCAGATCATGCTTCCTCATATATCTTACTCAAGGAATGCTAATGCCCGCAATGTGAACGCAGTTCCTCCAGTCCTAGACCATGAGGTTTCAAATGCAGAGTTTCGAAATGCTATCCATTTTTTGGCTTAGAGTGTAGCCAGCCAGAATAATCAGTAGGTTCTAGTTCCTACTAACACTACTGGTGGATCACTGGCAGCTAGGGTCAGAGATTTTGTTAGGATGAATCCGCCTGAGTTTTTAGGGTCGCAGGTTGGTGAAGACCCCCATAACTTCATTGATGAGGTCAATAAAATCTTTGGAGTGATGCAAGTGATTGGAAATGATAGGGTAGAGTTGGCATTCTACCAGCTTAAGGATGTAGCTGAAATTTGGTTCACTCAGTGGAAATAAAATAGGGGTACGGATGCAGTTCCTGTGACTTGGGAGTGTTTTACCGGAGCTTTTCTGGATAAATTCTTCCCGAGAGAGTTGAGGGAGGCTAAGGCTCAGCAGTTCATGAATTTGAAGCAAGGTACCATGTCAGTCCCGGAGTATAGACTTAAGTTCACCCAGCTCTCCAGGTATGCTCCACATATGGTTGCCGATCCCAGGGCACAAATGAGTAAGTTCCTATTTGGGGTATCCGACTTAGTGAAAACAGAATGCAGGAATGCTATATTGCTAGAGTATATGAATATCTTTAGGCTTATGACCCATGCTCAGTAGGTTGAGGAAGATAAGCTTAGGGAGCTGGCTAAGGACAACAAAAAGGCTAGAACAGGCTACGCTGAGTACTCTCTGCAGGAATCGGGTGGTGGATATCGCTTAAAGTTTCAGCAGAAATCTTCAGCTTCAGTGCCTTCATCAGCTAGTGCTCCATCTCCCAAGTTTAGATAGGATCAGAAAGGTAGGGCATCAGTCTCTAAGTCTCAAGGGATTACTTCAAGTAACAAGACCTAACTGACTTGTCCAAAGTGTGGTAAGAACCATCTGGGAAAGTGTCTTGCAGGCAAGGAATGATGCTTTGGGTTTGGTCAGTCTGGTCATAGGTTGAGAGATTGCCTTTCTTCTAGGTAGGGATAAGGAGGTAAGAATAATTGGGCCCAGTCAATAGCTCCAGTAGCACCAGCAGGTCGCCCAACTCAGTAGAGTGCTTCATCTAGTACATGTGGCGGTCAGTGCCAGAATAGGTTATATGTTCTCCTGGCTCGCCATGACCAAGAAGATTGTCCTGATGTAGTCACTTGTATGTTACGAGTCTTTCATTTAGATGTTTATGCTTTGTTAGATCCAGGGGCTACTCTTTCCTTTTTAACTCCCTATATAGCAGTAAACTTCGGTGTTAGTCCAAAAAATCTTTCAGAACCCTTTTTCAGTCTTTACTCCAGTTGGTGATCCAGTTATAACTAGACGGATATACATAAATTGCTCTGTCACAGCCTCTCAGAAAGTCACCTCAGCAGATCTTGTAGAGTTAGAAATGGTAACTTTGATATCATTCTAGGCATGGATTGGTTACATCTTGTTATGCCTCAGTCGATTGTAGAACTAGGATCGTTTTGTTTTAGTTTACAAACGAGCCAGCCTTAGAGTGGAATGGTAGTAGCTCAGTGCCTGTAGGTCCATTTATATCATGCCTTAAGGCCAGAAAAATGATTTCCAAAGGGTATATCTATCATTTTTTTTTGGTAAAGGATTCAATTCTGAACCCCCAACTCTTGAGTCAGTCCCAGTAGTACATGAGCTTCCAGAAGATCTTCCCGGTGTTCCTCCCGAAAGGGAAATTGACTTCGGAATTGATCTCCTTCCAGATACCCAGCCTATTTCGATTCCTCCTTACAGAATGGCTCCAGCCAAGCTGAAGGAATTGAAAGAACAGTTGAAAGACCTTCTAGATAAAGGCTTCATCAGACCTAGTATCTCTCCATGGGGTGCTCCAGTGTTGTTCATGAAAAAAAATTATGGTTCTCTCAAGATGTGCATTGACTATCGTCAGTTGAACAAAGTCACAATCAAGGATAAGTACCTTATCACTAAGATTGATGACTTGTTCAACTAACTTCAGAGTGCTAGTCATTTTTCAAAGATAGTGCTGAGATCTGGTTATCATCAGCTCAGAGTCAGAGATAGTGACATCCCAAAAACAGCTTTCAGAACTCGGTATGGTCATTATGAATTTGTAGTTATGTCATTTGGACTAACTAATGCTCTTACAACTTTCATGGATTTAATGAACAGGGTATTCAAGTAGTACTTGGACTTGTTCATTAGCGTCTTTGTTGATGATATTGTCATTTATTCTAGGAATGAGGAGGAACGTGCAACTCATATGAGAGTTGTTCTGGAAACTCTCAAAGATCGCCAGTTATTCGCTAAGTTTAGCAAATGTGAGTTTTGGTTACAATCAGTTCCTTTCCTTGGTCATATAGTATCTAGCGAAGGGATCCGAGTGGATTCTCATAAAATAGAGGTAGTGAAACAATGGCATAGACCCACCTCTCCAATAGAGATTCTTGGGTTTGGCTGGTTATTACATGAGATTTGTTAAAGGATTTTCATCTATAGCTTCCCCATTAACTCAGAAGAAAGTCAAATTTTAGTGGTCAGATGAGTGTGAGGAAAGTTTCTCAGAATTGAAGACTAGGTTGACTACAACTCATGTCTTGACTCTACCAGATGGTTCAGACGGTTATGTGATTTATTGTGGTGCATCCAGGGTCCGCCTAGGTTATCTGTTGATGCAGCGAGGTAAGGTCATAGCTTATGCTTCTAGACAACTTAAGGTCCATGTAAAGAACTAACTGACTCATGACCTCGACCTTGTAGCTGTAGTATTTGACCTTAAGATTTGGAGACATTACTTGTATGGTGCTCACTGATCATAAGAGCCTGCAGTATGTGTTCACCCAGAAAGAGTTAAATCTTCATAAGAGGAGATGGCCTGAATTCTTGAAGGACTATGATATCAATGTGATTTACCATCATGGTAAGGCCAATGTAGTGGTTGATGCTCTCAACAAACTATCTATGGGTAGTGTAGCACATATTGAGGAAGAAAATAAGGAATTAGCAAAAGCCGTTCACCGGCTTGCTCGCTTAGAAGTTGGTCTCATGGACATGTCAGATAGTGGTGTGATAGTTCAGAATAGATCAGAATCTTCATTGGTAGTGAAGGTTAAGGAAAACAAGATAGTGATCCTATATTGCTTTAGTTGAAGGGGGCAGTTCATTAACAGAGACTAGATGCTTTCTCCTAAGGGGAAGATGGTGTGCTTCGTTAGCGAGGTCGCTTATGTGTTCCTTAGGTGGGTAAGTTGAGGCTGCAGATCCTTATAGAAGCCCATAACTACAGGTACTCTATCCACCCAGGTGCCACAATTATGTACTGTGATCTGCGAGAAGTCTTTTGGTGGAATGGCATGATGAAGGATATAGAAGATTTTGTGGCTAAGTGCCCCAATTGTCAACATGTTAAGGTGGAACATCAGAAACCAGGTGGTATGATTCAAGAGATTAACATTACTACATGGAAGTGGTAAGTGATAAATATTGACTTCATTACCGGTTTACCTCGTACTCGCAGACAGCATGACTCCATTTGGGTGATAGTAGACAGAGTTGCTAAGTCTGCTCACTCTTTGGTTGTCAAGACTACAAATTTAATGGAGGACTATGCTAAACTGTACATTAATGAGATAGTAAAGTTACATGGGGTTCCTTTATCTATTATTTCAGATAGAGGTCCTTAATTTACCTCTAATTTCTCAAAATTGTTTCAGAAAGGTCTTGGTACTCAGGTAAATCTTAGCACAACATTTTATCCACAGACCGATGGTCAGGTGGAGCATACCATTCAGACCTTAGAGGACATGTTGAGAGCTTGTGTGATCGATTTCAAGTGCAGTTGGGAGGATCACCTACCTCTTATAGAGTTGACCTACAATAATAGGTACCATTCCAGTATTCAGATGGCCCCTTATGAGGCATTGTATGGGCATAGATGTAGATCTCCAGTTGGTTGGTTTAAAGTAGGTGAAGCATCATTGATTGGGATAGATTCGGTTCATGAAGCTATGGAAAAAGTTCAGCTCATCAGAGATAAACTTAAGACCGCCCAGAGTCATCAAAAGTCCTATGCAGATGTGAGGAGAACGGACTTAGATTTTGAAATCGGTGATTGGGTTTTCCTAAAGGTGTGACCTATGAAGGGGTTGATGAGAAGGGAAGCTCAGTCCTAGATATGTAGGTCCTTGAAGAATCTTGAAAAGGGTTGGTAAAGTGACTTATGAGTTAGAGTTGCCAGCAGAATCATCCAGTCTTTCACATTTCACTGTTGAAGAAGTGTGTGGGTGATCCGGCATCCTTAGTACCATTAGAAAGTGTGGCTGTGAAGGATAGTCTCACTTATGAGGAGGTGCCAGTTGAAATTCTCGATCATCAGGTTCGCAGGTTGAGAAATAAAGAAGTTGCTTCAGTTAAGGTTTTGTGAAGGAGTCGGTCAGTAGAGAGAGCTACTTGGGAAGCAAAAGCAGCAATGAAGGCCAAGTATCCTAATCTCTTTCCTTCCAATTCCAATTCACCTTGAGGTAATAGTTCCTCTCCAGTGTCTCAGTTTACTTTTGTGTAAATTCAGTCTTAGTATCAAGCTCCTTCAGTTATACTTGCATTTCAACATATTTGTATGCTCTTGGAACTCAGTTCAGTCAGATGTCAGTTTCTAGTACATAGTGGTTAGGATTGCAGCTCCTTCCCTCCGTATTCGGCTAGTTAAGACTTTATTCGAGGACGAATGTTTCTAAGGGAGAGATAATGTAACACCCTAGATTCAAAAAAATGATAAAATTTCAGATTTTCAAAAGTTGCAAGTGCCACCAACGGAGGCCACCTACGGACCGTAGGTGGGGTCCGTGGTTGGTCACCTCAACTTCGCCAGAAATTTCCAGAAAAGAATGACCCACGATAGGACCTATGGACCATAGGTGGGACAACTCTTCATGGTACAGGTCTATGGATCATGACCCCAGTTTCCATCTGTCTGACAGCAAAATGACGGACTAACAGGACGAGCCGTCAGTTGACCTACGATCCGTCGGTCAGGCCCACAGATGGCCCTATCAGATTTTAAGTTAGGGTTGGTTTGGTCTTTTCCCCTATGCATTAGACACCTAAACTACGTCGTTTTGGTAAATTTTAGCCTAGTATTCCAGTCAAATTTACTCTAAGCGATTCATTCACCAAAATTCACTAAGCTTAGAACGAAAAATAGGAGAAAAAGGTGACTCAAAACCCTCCAAGAATGCAACTAGTTTCTTTAGTTACAGTCCAGTGATCAAATGATTTCTGCGTGAAATTCGTCACCAGGTATGTGGGATTTCACTGGTGGATTTCCTTCATCCTCTTGGTCCCTAGAATTCAGTTAGATTCTTGATTCCTATATCTTGCTTAGACCTAGGGTTTCTAAAACCTTAGATATTAGTTGTGATTTAGTTGTTATAGTATTCCTCATCAGATTATCATGTTTTTTGTGGAATCGTTGCTTAGTTCTTGCATGAAACTCAGAACCCTAGTTGTGTAGATTCTTTTAGTTCATGAACTTCACATACTAGGTCAGTTAAATAAGATAATCATGCTTTAGTTTTCGAATGTCACATTATCAATATATAATTGTTACATTCTGGGATTTTGCATGTCAGTATGTTAAGCTATTCAGCATTTCAGTCATAATGTGTCATATACTTATTCAATTAGGAGTAGACTTAACACCGAGTTGGACTAGGGTTCAGTGTACCCATATAGTCCCAGAACTACGTGCCACAGTAGGTTTATAAGTCCCCTCAGTGGGAATCAGTTTTCGTGATCACGCCAGTCATGTGTTTATACCCCTAGCAAGGTATATTGGGTCCTTTCGATGGGGCGTATGCTTCGGACTCAACATTTAGCTCATGTTGTTTAATGTCGGTAAATAGTAGCTCCCACAGTTAGACTCTAGTGCATTTGACCAAGTTTTCAGTTATAATTCAATATACAGTCTCAGCATGTTATGTACTTGGTCATTGCATTCAGTTTAGTTCATTTCTATATATTTCAGTATCTTCATCATGTTCAGATTATATCATTGCTCCGTATGTTTTGTTTAGTTTACATAGTTTTTCAGCTTTATCCTATCCTGCATGCTCAGTACCTTCCAAGTGCTAATACATACTTTATGCTACATTTTTCGTGATGTAGGTCTAGGTCCCCAGCATTCAGATCACGTGTTGATTCTTTTCTGATCCACACTCAACAACATTAGTACATTAGTAGTGAGTTCTCATACTTTGAGGACAATAAACATGTTCATTTTTATATATTGAGTCTTTCATTTCAGTTTCATTTTTGCTAGAGTTTGTTGGGGGCATATCCCAGCACCTCCAGTCATTTCGAGGCTTTTTCAGACATAGTTTTAGATTCAGCTTTAGTTATGATTGATTGTTTAGTATCACTAATTCTTATTCAATATTTATATATTTAGACCAGTATTAGGTATTCCCCACTATTTAGTTTATCTCATATTTTAACCTTATGCATAGTATTTTTTGTTCAGTTGTTTAAGTATGCTTATGATATGCCAGCTCAGGTTAGCTTGGGGTCACTCATGATCCTAGGTCCTATGTTTATGTCAAGGGGGTAGCCTCGGGGCGTGACAGTCAAGCTCGCCGAGTGACTTGGCGAGTCGCCTAATGACCCTCTTTATCCCCTAGTTGACCCTAATTATTGATAAGTTTTCTTTAATTTTTGGCGATATGTCTGTGCTTGTCGGGTATAATCAGTGACTCTCGAATAACTTTGGTCTCACCTTTATGACTTCAATTTTCGCTGTTTATTTTTATAACATTCAGTGAGGCACTCTCTGATATCTCACCGAATGGTACTTTGTCTCGCCCTTTTTGTGCTGAATTTGTGTTGAATCTTTCTGTAATATTTGGCAAGTTCCGCTTTACCCCCCGAATAGTTTTTGCGACTCGTCGAACGTGTCGACGATTTTTCCTGCAACTTTTTGAAAATGTTATTTCACTAACCCTTTGCAATTGGATGCATTTCATTTATGTTGTTCTACATATATGGCTAGACATAAGCTTCACGTACGAGGTCTAGCACCCTGGAAGAAGACTAAAGGGGTTGTAATAACAGTAGAAGCTGAACCTTCCCTAACCACTTGCCCAAAACCTCCTAAGTGAGTGGTAAGGACAATAGTAAGAAGTGGGTAGTCACTAGTTTAAGTGCGAGCTCATCAGACAGTATAGGCATCAACTCCACCCATCTCACCTCCTCTTAGTCTGAAATAGAGGAAGATGTGGAGTCTAGGACTCCAATACATACACCGGCAATAGAGGGAGAGTTTCTCAAACGGAAGCGCTCAGAGCTGCAATCTAAAGTAGTTCATGATCCATTGGCCAGACTTCCATCACTTTCGATGCCTCAAATACCTCTAGTCTCTCATGCACCTCAAGTGCTCCCAGCCCCAGCAAATTAACCTCGGTCTATGAATCGACTGAAAGCCACTGTCTTGTGGAATATTTTGAAGGAGAAGCCTTTGTTAATGGATGGTGTGGTTAAAAGGTATCCAGTTGTGTGGGAGACGTTGCGTTTCCACAAATTCCAAAAGTTCACTAAGCCCTAAAATTTGTATGTACCTTTATTGGTTTGAGAATTTTATGACGAGTATGAAAATTTGATCCCGAAAGGGAAGAAGAAATCTCGGTCTATGGTATCGGTCGACTTTATTTAGGTTCGAGGTAAGCAAGTGAAGTGCAGCTAGACTGATATTAATGATGAGATAAATTACATAGTCTGTACTATTCACTATTGGGCCGACAGTGTCAAAATCAAGACCTTAGATGATTTGAAGGGCTGCTTGGACCTGTTGCTAAGTGATATCAGACTTTCTTGGATAGAGACGGGGGTTATAATTGAGAAGAAGGACTTAAATATTACAGCTCGGTATTCATTTCGATTCATCTCTAGCAGTTTGATTCCTTCACAAAATGAGTCTATCATCCAACATCCAAAGGCTGCACTTCTGGGGTGTACTATTGCTAGAGAGCGGCTGAATCTCGGGGCTATCATTTCACAACAGATGGAAATGAGGGCCAAGCAAAACAAAACCTCATTGCCATATCCAGTTCTTATCAGTGATTTGTATCACCTTACTAGTGTACCCTTTGTGGTGAAGATGGATGCAGACGTAACTCCGACATCGTCTACTAATATTCGGAGGATTGAAGTAGAGTACATGAAGGATGAGGCCAAGAGGAGGAAGAAGGCTCCGGTAGAGACATCTTCGGTTGTCGATGTCAAGTCCATGGAGGCCGACACTACTCAGTCCACCCCTAAAAATATACCGATAGATATACCTAGCCCATCCACCTCTACTATACCTGCTCCTGCTACTACTTTTCATCCCCCATTGACGTAGGCCATGATATATAAAATGGGCAACCTTGCCCATTCGGCTGATGTGCGAGCTTCTCAAATTGAGGCGGCTGTCCCATCTATGATTGGTTCTCATTGAGAACTGTTGTAGACACCCTTGTTATACTATTTGTGTTCTTTATTTACTTGAGGACAAACAAAAGTTTAAGCTGGGGGTATTGATAATTGGTAGATTTACACTCGTTTGAGGCCTATTTAGCTCAATAATATGTGTCCTCAATGCCTTCTTTTATCTCATTCCAAGGATATTTTCATGATTTGCAGCTATGAAGGTTAAGGGAAAAGGCGATGATAAATATGTGAAAGCAGGGCAAAAAAAAATTAAAAGAAGTGTAAACTCCACATTGGTGATCACCTAACATGAAAGGCGGATCGCCTAACCTCGCCCAAGTTGACAGCACAAAGAAGTTGAATTAATTGAGGTAGGTCAGCGGACATGAACATGAGGACCATCGCTGAAGGTGACATTACTTGAAGAAAAATTGAAGGCTTTGAAGGCGAACAAATGTGCTATTCACGAAACACCGAATATGAGAGGTAGGCTCGAATTAGCTTGGTGATTCAAGTTAAAACACCTGAATCCTAAATCAAGAGAAGGCAGAGCTAAAGAGCAGTTGGTGATTCTCCTAATGTTGTTGGCGAGCCTGACTAATGTCGCCCAATGGGTCACGCATTGTGTTTTGAGCCAAATTACGGGGATATTCTAAATAGCCCAAGGTCGAAAGAAAAAGTAAGTTTTTGGATAAGTAAAATATTCTAGAAATGAGAAACTTAGAGAGAGAAACACTTTTATTTTTCGAGGAACACTTTTCTAGTTTGGGGTTTTTCAACTTTGCTCTTGGAATTAACAAATTGAAGTTGAAATTTAAGTGGGTATTACATGTAATTGCTTAATTTCATGTCACCCATGATTGCTTTAATACAAGGTATGATTTCTTTACACTTTGTGATGAGTGGCTAAAGTCTTAAAGATTAGCGATACAATTATAGGGTTGGGTGTTGATTTATCGTAGTGGGAATTGTGTTATGCCATGTTTTTTGGTGTTCATAAATGGATTTAGGCTAATTAGCATGGGGTTAATTTATGGGTTAAGGTTGCAAACTTAATTTCTACTTCCGATCTCCGATTGATGCTCGAAAGAGATTGATTGGAGTGGGTAATTATTTTGATATTTGTTTGATATTTGCAATTTGCTTGAAAATAGACATTACAGGTGACATCTATTTGCCCTATTTATGCATCCAAAGGGATAATAGTGTAAGCTATTGGTTTGTTTAGTTTTGCACATAGATGAGACTTAAAGGAGATTCTACAAATTGATGATATTAGATCGAAAGACGATTAGTGTAATTTATGATGACCTAGCCTATCCCTGAATGTTCATCACTATATAGCTACACAATTACCTGTTTGTAATATCAATTTCCAATCCCCGTACCCCTTCATTACTTGTTACTTATTTGAATGTTTAGTTTAATTATTGATATTGATAACCAAACCCTTTTAGTAAATTTGGTGGAATTATTCACCCACTTGTTCTCATTACTAAGAATGAATGCATTAACATTCTAAATTTCTTAATAGAATTCTTTGTGCTATATCATTCTCTATGGCATTCGACACCCTGACTCTTAGTTTGGTATTTTTATTGACGATGACCACTTACTCTTTGGATTGGATTTAGAGAGTAGTTTAAGCATTATCAATAATCCCAATCATTTTACAACACCAAAAACTCATTAGGGGGGGGGGGAGTAATTAGTAGAGAAACAAAATTGATATTAATTGCAAATAAAGAGAAAAGGCTAAGCACTAGAAGTGGTATTCACCCAAAAAAAAAAGAAAAATGCAGTTTCCTCAATTAAAAAATTGAAAAAGAAGAGAAGTAGGTTGATTGACTCCTTGTTCTACTTAGTATGGTAGTTTGTCCATTTTAGGTGAAGTGCAACGGAGCTTGCCGACCTAGTCCGTGAATTGTAACAGATCTCGCCTACCTAGTCTGTGAATCGCTGAAAAGATTCAGCTTGTCGACTATGCTGAAGCAAATCATGAAATCTTGTCCTTAGTTCGGTGAACATGATGGTGATCAACAAGAGGGAACAATGAATCCCCGAAACATGTAGTTGATCACCTAAATTGACAATACACTCCTTATGAATTTTGGTTCAAGAAAGCGAACTTAGTCTGGTCCACCGAACATGTTTGGTGAAGTGCCAATTAGACCCTCACATCACCAAAGTTGACAATACCTTTAACAATTTAAGCTATTGAGAGAGCGAACCCAAAGGAGGTTCACCCATTAGGTTTGGAAAACCACCGAACTATGTCTCAGCGTGCCTAATATTTCTCTCCTTCCTGCACAAGTGACACACACAATATTGAAATCAACTAACATTGGGTTGCCTCTTATGAAGTGCTTAATTTAACATCATGGCAAAACAAGGACAAGCTCTCAAGAATTTTCCCAGAACACCCCTTCAATAACTCACACGTCACAACCTTCCCCAAAATATACTTTCGACCTTTGGCCATAGACCTTGAATTTGTGTCACGACCTAGGGGTACCCCCTAGATATAACTGGTGTACAAGACCCCGAGAGGCCTCATACAAGACACTTTACTTTCATAATCAAGATAATAGAAATCGATGAGATTTAAATCATTATTTCAACATAACCAAAGCTTTTAATTGCAAAGCAGAAGTGTAAAACACTTGTCTCAAAAACCATTTAATACAATAGAATCTCGGGACGTAGCCTGTACATCAATGTTCAAAACTCAAATGAAAAGAACATAAGAAAAGTAGTGGCAAAATTATCGGATGAATAAGGACTCACCAATCTTCAACTCTTCCTCTACTATAGATCCTAGCCACAGGGATGAGAATTGGTAACGCCGGACCCTTCATTTGGATAAGAAATGTAGGCAAGAGTATGAGTTAGTACAAAAATGTACTAAATATGATAGCATGCATATACATAACATAAGTGTGAGACAACATAAGTCATAAAGAATAATTAATGAACATAATAGATCATCACAACATGTAGGGAGTACTTCTTGAAGTAACCTTACTTCATCCTTAGTTAAGACATGGGTAACCGCCTCTAGGCTTACTCATCATGGAACGCAAACTTAAGAAACAATCCAAACTCATCAACTATAATAACATATCATAGGTTACTTTTAAGGACATGGGGAATTGCGTCTTCCCTTACTATAAAGGATCATGGGTAAACTCCCCTTGTCATTCTTACATTGGGATCATGAGTAATTGCCCCTTGTCCAACTTGCATTGTAGGAACATGGGTAATCGCCTCTTGTCCTACTCTAAAGAATATAGGTAATCGTCTTTTATCCTACTCTAAGGAATATGGATAATTGCCTCTTATTCTACTCGAAGGAATATGGGTAATCGTCTCTTATCCTACCCTAAGGAATATGGGTAATCACCGTTTATCCCTCTTACTTAGAGGTCACGGGTAATCGCCTCTGGCCTCATCATTTTCATAGTTCCTTAACTTAGATTCATTTTAGGTGAGAAATCCTTTCAACCTATAATTATTCAATGTGAGAAATCCCTTCACATTCCTACATAAGAAATCATGTAGGAAAATCTATTCCACAACAATCACATCAATAATCACCAATTAATAACATATGCTTCACTCTCAAAGCAATTCTTATCATAAATCATCACATATGCTTCAATCTCAAAGCAATTCATATTGTATCTTATTTATCCTATAAGAATAAGCATAAATCAATAAATTCCCCATTCTTAGACTAAAACCCATTTTACATCAATTTCTTCTTAGAAACATGGGTTAAGCATGGGTACATGAAATTTCATCATAAAATCATAGAATTCCCTCAATTCATGCATAATCAATCATAATTCTATCAATTAACTCACATTCCTAAGAACCCACAACTTAGAAAGAAACCCTAATTGTCACTCCTCGAAGCTTCACCAAGGACGAGGATACATGACCTAGGATCACGAGTGACCCCAAGCTAACCCTGCTGGCATATCATAAGCATACTAAAGTAAACTTAAGTAAAGAAATATTGTGCGGAAGATAAATCATCATGTAAACTGAAATGATAAGGAATACCCATAATCTATCTAAATATATAAAAACTGAGAGTTTAACAACAGCTGAAAGGTCAAACTCAAATGCTAAAGCTGAATCTAATTATGTTTGAAAATATCTCTCTAACTGACTAGAAGTGGTGGGACATGCCCCAACTAAATCAAGCAAAAATTGGAACTAAAAATAAAACAAAGGAAACATGTTTGTCATCCTCGGAGAATGAGGACTCACCACTGATACTGCTGAGCTGAAGTTCAGGAACCGATCTATGTGTGATCTAGAAGCTGAGGACCTCAACCTACATCACAAGAAAATGTAGTGCAGCCTATGCGTCAGTACTTGAAAGGTACTGAGCATGCAGGATAGGAAAAAGATGAACAATAACCATAAATGAACCAAAGCATATATCTTAACAATGATAAGAGATAAGCACGATACTATACTGAGAATACTGAACATGAACTAACTGGATGCAATGACCAAGTTTATAACATGCTGAGACTGAATTCTGACTATAACTGATAACATGGTCAATGCAATAGAATCGGATTGTAAGGGAGCTACTAATAACCCATATAAAACTACATAAGCTAAATGTGGAGCCCGATGTATACGCCCTTCGAGAGGACCCAATATACCATGCTAGAGTTATAGAGGCATGACTGGCATGATCACTAAAATGTAATGCCCAACATAGGGAACTTAACATATGGGGCACGTAGTTCTGGGACTTGAGGGTGATTGACTCTAGTCCATTCGGTATTAACCTACTCCCAATTGATTATTTAATTAATAATTTATGACTGAAATTCTATAATATTGGATAGCTCAAAAATACTGACATGCTAACTTAAAATGAAACATTAATGTACTAATAATGAAACATTCAAATTTGAGGCATGTATGTCTTAAATAACTGCTCTAACAAGTGTAATTCATGAACTTAAAGAACTACATAGCTAGGGTTTTGAATTTAATAAAGAATCTACATAAAAAGGATACTAAAATCATGATAATCTTATTTAGATCTTTCTAACAGCTAAAACCTAACAATTTCTAACATTCAAGAAACCTTAGGTCTAGATGATATTATGGGAATCAAGATTCTGACTGAAATCTAGGGACCTAATGGGTAAATGGAACCCACTAGTGAAATCCACCTATCTGGTGATAAAATTCAGAGAGAAATCTTTCAATTTTGGGGCTGGAATTGATGAAAACTTGTTGCGTTTCTGAACTAGGGCTTGGTCGACTTTCTACTCTATTTTTCTCTAAGTTTGATGAATCTTTGGTGAATAATTGATTAGGGTAAGTTCTAATTAGTTTACTAGTCTAAAACTGACAAAACCTACTTAGTTTAGGGGTTAAATGACGTAGTTTATGGGTCCAACGCATAAGGAAAAGACCAAATGACCCTGACTTAAAATCAGCTGAAGCCACTAACGGGACTTATCGATGATCCGTGGATGGATCCACGATCCATCCTATCTGTCCGTCAATCGACTTCTGAGGATTGGTCCTTGGAGTCCTGAGGGTCTTGGCCTACAGACTGATCGACGGTCCATGGACTGATTCATGATTCGTCCTATCAGTTTGTCGATCAACTTCAGAGGATGGGTTCAAAGAGGAAGTTGTAGGTGGTGAACCATAGACTACCATAATAGACCGTGGGTTGCACTACGGTCCGTTGGTGGCAAACGTGGGTTGCACCAATAACTTCTGGAAAAAAATATGCATTTTGGTAGTTTTAGAATAGGGGGCGTTACATTATCTCCCCCCCTGTCGGGAACATTCATCCTCGAATGAAGACTAAACTAGCTAGAGATGGAGGGAAAGAGTTACAAACCCTACCCCTAAACACTCGAAACTGATTTCTGACTAAACTATGTTCCAATAACATGCAAACACGCTGAAAATGCAAGTATAAATTGAAGGAACATGATACTACAACTGAATCTGCGCATGAATGACTGAAAAACTGAAGTGGAACAATTAACTCAAGCTGGAATGGGATCGAAAGGAAAGAGATGAGGATACTTGGCCTTCATGGATGCTTCTGCTTTCCATGTAGCTCTCTCTACGGACTGACTCCTCCACAAAACCTTAACTAAAGCGACTTCTTTGTTTCTCAACCTTCGAACCTGAGGATCAAGGATTTCAACTGGTACCTCTTCATAAGTGAGACTATCCTTCATAGCCACACTTTCTAACGGTACAATAGATGCTGGATCACCCACACACTTCTTCAACAACGAAATGTAAAAAGCCGGTTGCACTGCTGCTAGTTCTGTTGGCAACTCTAGCTCATAAGCCACTTTACCAACTGTTTTCAAGATCTTGTAAGGGCCTACATATCTAGTATTGAGCTTCCCTTTCTTGCCAAATCTCATTACCCCCTTCATAGGTGACACTTTCATGAAAACCAAATCATCAACTTGGAACATTAATTCCCTTCTCCTTATAACTGCATAGGACTTCTGGCGACTTTGGCTGTCTTAAGTCTATCTCTAATAAGTTGCACTTTCTCCATAGCATCAGGAACTAATTCTGGCCCTATCAAGTCTTCTTCACCTACTTCAAACCAACCAACTGGAGAACTATATTTACGCCCATATAATGCCTCATAAGGGGCCATCTGAATGTTCGAATGGTAGCTATTATTGTAGGCAAACTCTATAAGAGGAAGGTGATAATCCCAACTACCCTTGAAATCGATCAAACAAGCTCTGAACATGTCATCTAAGGTCTGAATGGTACGCTCTGCCTGACAATCCGTCTATGGATGAAATGTTGTGCTAAGATTAACCTAAGTACCAAGACCCTTCTGTAATGACTTCCAGAAATGAGAAGTAAACTGAGGACCTCCATCGGAGATGATAGACAAAGGAACCCCATGCAACCTAACTATCTCATTAATGTAAATCATGGCATAGTCCTCCGCCGAATCTATAGTCTTAACAACTAAAAACTGTGTAGACTTAGTAACTCTGTCAACTATCACCCAAATAGAGTCATGTTGTCTGCAAGTACGAGGTAGACCTGTAATGAAGTCCATGTTGATTACTTCCCGCTTCCAAGTAGGAATGTTTATCTCTTGAGTCATACCTCCTGGTTTATGATGTTCTACCTTCACTTGCTGGCAATTAGGGCACTTATCCACAAAATTCGCAATATTGCTTGACATACCATTCCACCAAAAGACTTCACATAGATCACGGTACATCTTAGTACCGCTTGGATGAATAGAATATCTGGATTTATAGGCTTCTGCAAGAATCTGCTGTCTTAACTCACCCACCTTAGGAACACATAATCGACCCTGATAGCGAAGCACACCATCTCCCCCCGGGAGAAAACCTCAA
The DNA here is from genome assembly GCA_036250385.1 of Solanum microdontum. Taxonomy (NCBI): domain Eukaryota; kingdom Viridiplantae; phylum Streptophyta; class Magnoliopsida; order Solanales; family Solanaceae; genus Solanum; species Solanum microdontum. The sequence continues at coordinate 7,751 of JAJONQ010026961.1, read as the reverse complement.
CTCTTTGCTGATGGACTGCACCCTTTAGTTGAAGCAATATCGGATCACTGTCTTGCTTTTCCTTAACCTCCGCTACCAATGAAGATTCTGACCCATTTTGAACTGTTACACCACCATCTGATATACTCATAACACAAACTCCTAAGGGAGCAAGTCTATGAACATTCTTTGCTAGTTCCCTTCTTTCTTCCTCAACATGTTCTACACTACCCATAGATAGTCTACTAAGAGCATCTGCTACTACATTGTCCTTACCAGGATGGTAATGCACACTCCTATCATAATCCTTGAGGAATTCAAGTCATATCCTTTGGCAAAGATTCAACTCTTCCTAGGTGAACACATACTGAAGGCTCTTAATGTCTGTGAACACATCTACATAAACACCATACAAATCATGTCTCCAAATATTAAGTGCAAACACCACTGCTACAAGCTCGAAGTGATGAGTTGGATAGTTCTTCTCATGCACCTTAAGATGCCTAGAAGAAAAAGCTATAACCTTACCTCGTTGGATCAACACACAACCTAGGCGGACTCTGGATGCATCACAGTAGATAACATAACTGTCTGAACCTTCTGGTAGAGTCAAACCAGGAGTTGTCGTCAACCAAGTTTTCAGTTTTGTGAAGCTCTTCTCAGAATTATCTGACCACTAAAACTTAACCTCTTTCTGAGTCAACTTAGTCAATGGAGAGGCTATGGATGAAAATTCTTCCATGAACCTTCTGTAACAACCGGCCAAACCAAAGAAGTTTTTGATATCTGTAGGAGAGGTAGGTTTGGGCCATTGTTTCACTGCTTCTATTTTCTGAGAATCCCCTCGGATCCCTTCGCTGGACACAATATGATAAAGGAAAGCAACAGATTGCAACCAAAACTCACATTACTAAACTTAGCAAATAATTGGCAATCTTTGAGAGTTTGCAGGGCATTTTCTGTATACCCGTCTTGCTATAACTGGGTCACTGACTGGAGTAGAGACTGAGAAGGGTTTTAAGAGAGTTTCTGGACTGACACCATAGTTTACTGCTATATAGGGAGTTACAAAAGACAAAGTAGCCCCTGTTTTCTTTCCACTGAATGAACCATATGTGAGCCACATCCGTAAGCTGGTAGGATACCAACTCAATCCTACCATTACTAGTCATTTGCATCACTCCAAAGATTTGTGTAACCTCATTAATGAAGTTTTAGGGGTCCTCACCATCTTGTGACCCTAAAAATACATGCGGATTCATCCTTACAAAATCTCGAACCCTAGCTGCCACTGATCCACTATTTCTATTAGTAGGAACTGGAACCTGCTGACTATTCTGATTGGCTACAATCTGAGCAAGAAGTTGGATCACATTTTAAAACTCTGCTTTTTTAACCTCATGGTCTGGGACAGGAGGAACTGCGTTAGCATTCCTTGCGTAAGCTCAACGAGGAGGAAGGATTTGAAAACTCATATCGATGAGTCAGAAAGTAGATCATACCCATGCATGATAAGAATATAAAGAAAGTGAAGTTTTCCTAAAAACTTTGTAGCCTCCCTCTTATTAGATGTAGTGCACTTCACACCCATGAAAAGGACTCTACTTAGTGCGGCTTTACAAACATCATAGGACACTTAAACCAGATGCTCTAATACCAAGTTTGTCACGCCCTGAAGCTACCCCCAGGATACGGACACGGAACATAGAATCACGAGTGACCCCAAGCTAACCCTGTTGGTATATCATAAGCATACTAAATAAAGAAATATTGTGCAAAAGCCAAATCATCATGCAAACTAAAATGATGGGGAATACCCATAAACTATCTGAATAGATGAAAACTGATTGTTTAACAACAGCTAAAAGGTCAAACTCATATGCTAAAGCTGAATCTAACTATGTCTGAAAATAGCCTCTAACTAACTAGAAATGTTGGGACATGCCCCAGCTATATCTAGCAAAAAAATGAAACTAAAACTAAAAGCAAAGGAAACATGTATGTCATCCTCGAAGAATGAGGACTCACCACTGATACTGATAAGCTAAAGATTGGGAACCGATCTATGAGTGATCTGGAAGCTGAGGACCTGAACCTACATCACGAGAAGATGTAGCGCAGAGTATGCATCAGTACTTGAAAGGTACTGAGAATGCAGGATAGGATAAAGCTGAAAAATAACCATAACTGAACCAAAATATATATCTGATCAATGATAAGAGATAAGCATGATACAATACTGAGAATACTGAACATGAACTAATTGGATGCAATGACCATGTTTGTAACATGTTGAGACTGAAATCTGACTATAATTGATAACATGGTCAATGCAATGGAATCTGACTGTAAGGGAGCTACTAATAACCGACATAAAACCACATGAGATAAATGTGGAGTCCGATGTATACCCCCCATCGAGAGGACCCATTATACCTTGCCAGAGTTAAAGAGGCATGACTGGCATGATCACTAAAATGTAATGCCCAATATAGGGGACTTAACCTATAGGCCACATAGTTCTGGGACTTGAGGGTGAGTGACCCTAGTGCACTCTGTATTAAGCAACTCACAATTAAATATGTAATTAACAGTATATGACTAAAATTCTGTAATACTAGATAGCTCAAAAATACTGACATGCTTACTGAAAATGCAACATTAATGTACTAGTAATGAAACATTAAAATCTGAGGCATGTATATCTTAAATATCAGGCTTAGCAGGTGTAATTTATGAACTAAAAGGACTATATACCTAGGGTTCTGAATTTATGAAAGAATCTACACAAAATGATACTAAAATCATGATAATTTGATTTGGATCATTCTAACAGCTAAAACCCAATAATTTCTAACATTCAATAAACCATAGGTCTAGATGACATTAGGGGAATCAAGATTCTGGCTGAAATCTAGGGACCTAATGGGTGAAAGGAACCCACTAGTGAAATCCTACATACCTCGTGATGAAATTCACGGAGAAATCTTTTGATTTTGAGGCTAGAACTGATGAAAACTTGTTGCGTTCTTAAACTAGAGATTGGTCACCTTTATCCTCTGTTTTTCTCTATGTTTGATTAATTTTTGGTGAATAATTGATTAGGGTAAGTACTAATTAGTTTTCTACTCTAAAACTGACCAAAACGACGTAGTTTAGGGTGTAACGCATAAGAAAAAGACCAAATGACCCTTGACTTAAAATCTGTTGAAGACAACGACGGGAGTGATCAATGATCCGTGGATGGATCATCCTTTCAGTCCATCGATCGACTTCAAAGGATGGGTCCTGGGGGGTCCTGAGGGTCTCAACCTACTAACTGATTGACGGTCCGTGGACTGATCCACGATCCGTCTTGTCATTCTGTTGATCGACTTCAGAGGATGGATTTGCGGAGGGGGTTGCAGGTGGTGATCCATGATCCGTCTTGTCAGTCCGTCGATCGACTTCAGAGGATGGATTTTGGGAAGGGGTTATAGGTGGTGAACCACAGGCCACCGGAACAGACCGTGTGTCATCCTACGGTTCGTGGGTGGCAACCGTGGGTTGCACCTACAAGTTGTAGAAAAAAATCTGCATTTTGGTAGTTTTAGCATATGGGGTGTTACACTAACTCAAATTGGGTAATTTCTACTTTTCAATTGGGAGAACTTGGGTGCAAGGATTCCATGAATTAAAAGCTATCATACCTTGTTATCAAAGCCCATACGAGATTGAAGAATGAAGACTTGACCTTGAATCCTAGATTGAATCTTCTTCTTCAAACTTCTAGAGAGAGAAATATTTTGGATAGGAAGAACTTTGGTCTTCTTTTTGAATTTTAGAAGAATGACTTGAATGAACTAATTTGGGTTTAAAACCTACTTATATAGGGTTCTTAGGCAAAACGACATTTTATAGGGATAAAATAATTAGTACAAGACCCAATTGCGCCCCTGAAAATAACTGTCGACCCACCACCTACGGACCCTGACCGATGAACCGTGGTCTGGCCGACGGTTAATACTGTACAACCGTCGATCACTTTAGAAACTATGATTTGGGGCCCTAACCTACAGACCTTAACCACAGATTGTGGACTCAACGACGTCCTGTTTGTCTGGCCGTGGTTCCTGGCCTCTGATCATTTTGGGTTGCCAATCGATGGACCACACCTAAGGTCCATGTCTAGTCCATGGGACGTGGTTGGCCTCCGTCGCATGGCACCATGAAGCTCTGAAAAATTCTACTTTACCCTTGCTCAAATCTGAGGTGTTATTATTTGACACCCTTAACATCTTCAATTTCAATCACCCTATTACAAGACGTTAACTTGTACGGACCAGTCCACTTTGATATTAACTTTCTCGGAAAAAGCTCAAATCTAGAATTGAAAAGGAGAACGTGCTCACCTTACCAAATATCTTTGTATAGGCTTTTGGCATTATTTTACATTCTCTATGTAGACAGAGTACTTCTCATATGCCTTTAAGCAAAATTCATCCAATTCAAGTAGTTGGTCTACACAGTTCCTCAAAGCCATCTCCCAATCTATGTTCACCTTCTTCAATATCCATAAGGTTTTGTGCTCCAATTCAATGGCAAGTGACATGCCTTCCCACACACTAATTTTTAGGGGAGACATGCTAATGGGAGACTTTAAAGTTGTCTGATATGCCCTAAGTGCATCATTAATGTTGTCAGACCAATCAATGCAATTTCTATTAACTATTTGTCAATTATGTTCTAGATTTCCCTCTTAGAAACCTCAACTTGTCCACTTGTTTATGGATGGTACAATTTGGAAAACTTGTGCTTTACCCTACACTTGGAAAAAAGTGTTTCAAATTGGTGATTATAGAAATGGGAACCACAATCACTTATAATAACTCTTGTAGTCCTAAATATTGTGAATGTGCACCTCTTTAGGAACTTAGTGACACTCCTCCCGTCGTTGTAAGGTAAAGCCATGATTTCTAACCATTTTGATACATAATCAACAACCATTATGATGTATTTGTTAATGAAAGAGCTAACAAATGGTCTCATGAAGTCAATCCCTCACACATCAAAAAGTTCAACTTCAAGAATTCTTGAAAGAGGCAACTCATTTCTCCTTTAATTACTCCTTTGCATTTTTCATTGCACACAAATTTTACAAAAAATATGTGCATCTCGATAAATATAGGCCAATAATATCTGCATTGAACACCATTGAAGCAGTTCGGATACCTCCATGAAGCCCACCCATTTGTGATGCGTGGAAAGTCTCAACGATATCTTTCACCACAACTTCATGAATGCAATGCCTGATTATGTGATCAGCACACTCCTTAAAGAGATAGGGTTCATCCCAAACATACTTTATAACATCAAATAGGAACTTCTTCTTTTGATAGTTTTTCAATCCTTATAGAATCAATCTACACACTATAAAATTTTCATAGTCAGCATGCCGTGGCATTGAGGTTTGAAAGATTATCATCATTGTTCATTGGGAAAAGCATCATCGATGTCTAGTTCTTTCACCAAAGCAGTACTTGGTTAAGACCTTTATAGATGGTCCGCTACCTGATTTTAATAATCTTTCCTATCCTTTACTTCAAAACAAAACTCTTGAAAAAGAAGTACCCAACAAATCAATCTAGGTTTGGCTTCCATTTTTGCCATCAAATATCGGAGGACTACGTAATCAGTATGCACTACAACTTTGTTACCCAAAAAGTATGCTCTAAATATTTCAAAACCATACACAACAGCTAGCAACTCTTGCTCCATCGCGGTATAGTTCTTTTGAACCCAGTTGAATATCTTGCTAATCTAATAGATGGGATGATAAAAATTATTCTTGCGCTGCGAAAGAATAACACAAAGCTCTACTCCTTATGCATCACACATTATTTCAAAGTGAAGACTCCAATCTGGTGTAATTATGATTGGAGCTGATATAATATTTTCTTTTAAGCTCACAAACACCTTCTTACAAAGTGCATCAAAATCAAACAGACTTTCCTTTTCAAGAAATCGGAAAAATAGGACAACTACCTTAGATAAATCCTTTATGAATCAATGGTAGAATTCAACAAAGCATAGGAAACTCCTTACACCTTTCACCGAAATTGAGGGAGGCAACTTGATAATAATATCGATCTTAGTTATGTCAACCGCAATCCCTTTTCCAAAAACCGTATGCCCAAGGACTATTCATTAATTCACCATGAAGTGACACTTTTCCCAATTAAGGACCAAAATTGTTTCAAAACATCATTTCAATACTTCCCCTAAATGGTTCATGCATTCTTGAAATGAGTCTCTTACAACAGAGAAATAATCCATAAAAACTTCCATAGGCACCTCCACCATATCAGCAAATATTGACAATATGCACCTTTGGAAAGTGGTCCATGCATTGCGCAATCCAAATGACATATGTTTGAAGGTAATGTCCCATAAGAACAATTAAATGTATTTTTTTCTTGATCCTTCAGTGCTATGGAGATTTGATTGTATCCCAAATAACCATTTAAGAAGCAATACAACTCTTTTCCCACAAGACGATCAAATATTTGGTCAATAAAGGGCATAGGTAAATGGTCTTTCTTGGTCCACGACTTTAATTTCAGGTAATCCATGAACACTTTCAGCTGAGTCACTAGCCCAGTAACTATAAGCTCACAAATGCCTCTTTTTTGGGGATACATGGAACCGAACATACCCATTGGATGTCTGCAATAGGAGAGATATAATATTCCATTCTTTTTGGGATTCCAACATCAAGGTATGTATCTATTCACCCATGCAGTCGTTTCCTCCATGGGTCCCCAAGGTTTCCAAGTTCTCCTTTCAATTTCAATTGGTTCAAGTTGGGGTTTCAATCCAATTTTATGGGTTTTATTACATTGTGATTGATTGTTGTTGAAAAAGTCTCCATATGAATCAATATTAATAAATGCTATTTAGTTGAACTTATGTTTACCCATTCCTAAATTCTGATTTCCTACTATAAACATATGATTAACCCATGAACCTATGAATTATTAATTTATGAAATATGCATGTTTATATGAAGTTATTATACATGAATTGATGATGCTTTGAAGGAAAGTATTGATGCTATTGTAAAAGGATTTCTCACTTACTATGATGGTCATGATTGTGAAAGGTATTTCTCACAAATGAATTCACATTGGTGACAGGTTTTCTCATCCATTTTTAATTATGTTTAAGGAGTTATTCAACGTTCTTATCTTGAAAGATGTGGATTGGTTATTACCTTTCATATGTCAAATTGATAATTGACTTTTATCTATTCGACTGGAATTTAGACTTAGCACTGAGATGGCTTGAGGTGGAGGCTCAAATGGGGTAGTCACTAGCAGAAACCTATAGTCTAAAACTATGTGCCCCTGTAAAATTTCTTAAATTAAAGTACATAGCTAGTGGATCAACTTTAGAAAATGACGATATGTACTGATTCTACCTTGGAAAGTAGATTCCCCTTCTTTTGGTATGAGGGATATACCGGATTCCATGATATAGCTACCATGGTTTTATTACCTCTTAAAGGTAAGACCTCACAAAATGATTTTGTTTTCTTCAAGTTTTTCTTATGTCCTATATTTCAAATGCATTGACTATGTCCTATGATTTTCATATTTTACTTCCTCATGTTTAAAATGTCCAAATATTGATCATGTCTACATGTTTTAAACCATTTATACAATTATATTCATGTGAATGCATACTACCTCATACTTAGTACATTCAATGTACAAATGCATACTTTTACCTAC
>JAJONQ010026960.1:0-59019 GCA_036250385.1 Solanum microdontum | reverse complement strand
TATAACATCAATCAAAGTCAGTTTATAACATCAATTTCACTTTATAAAGAAGACCCACATTTTTGGATTGAAACCTAGAAATTGGAGATTTTGAAATTCATCTTGAAGGGGCCTCTTGGGGAAAGGAATCCCAAGAGTGATAAGCAACCACACCTTATAGATGAATTAACCACAAAAATCCGAGTGGAACCTTGGAGATTTTGGTTTTCTTCTTGAAGTTCCAATCTTCTTCAATGGAGTTCTTGAGAAGAGAGGGAGAGTAGAGAGAAGGAGGAACTTTAGGTTTAGATCTTTGGGGTTTCCTATTTGAGTGATAAAAGTGAGGTAAATTGACTTAAAAATCATTATATACACGTCCCCTAAAGTACCCTTAATACCCCTCACTTAAATGGACTCTTTAATGAAGTAAAAATAGATTTTTGAATTTCTGCATTTTTGTCGCGAACTTGCTTTTCCCTGAAGATATTTGGAATTAAATTTCGAGATAGTAGAGTTCGCGGAATGACCGCGTTGCGAACTTAGTGTTTGCTCCTTGGGGGAGCAAGTGCGCGACGCGCCCCTATTCCCTTCAAGTGCAATTTGCAAGTTGCCTTGGCATCTTGCTTGGCTAACGTTGGGGTCTTCCTCGGGTCCCCTTAGGGTGGCCCCGGGGAGTTGTATTCGAATGTTTTAACCCTAGGAAGATATATTTACCTCTTTTAAACCTTTTAACCAGATTATAGCATCATACGACACTCCCAAACCTGCCCAAAACCTAAGGACACACTAGAACACATTCTTCTCTAGTTTCCAGAAGTCGTGGTCGTTTCTTGATGTTTAGAATTTTACTCTTCCAAACCAAGTCAATAACATTAGTTTAGGTTTATAAACATAATTTTAACTATTTTTAAGTCATTATTCATAAGGTGAGGCTCTAACTTAAGTCATAGAATTTCCGGGGTGTTACACTTGTGGTGAGTCCTCATGGTTCGAGGACAAGATGCCATTCACTTCATTGTTTATTTTAAATAAAAAGACTTCGATTGTAAAATTTTAAATTCTCATCATTTCTATTTCCTATGTATATGTATGCTAAGGGCTTGTATGAAACCCCTTCGGGGTCAAGTATGTCGTGATGCTTCTAGGGGGTACCCCTGGGTCGTGACATTGTGTATTGTGATGTGGCCAGAGTTGGACCTTGTTTTGCATTGATGTAGAATGGTGAGGTTATAGCCTCCACATCAAGAAAATTTAAGATTCACAAGAAGAATTACCCGACTCTTGATTTCGAGTTGGCTGCAGTAGAGTTTGCTTTGAAATTATGGCATTATTATCTCTATGGTGTTCACGTTGTTGTGTTCACCTGTCACAGGAGTCTTCAGTATGTATTCAATTCAAAAGAGCTTAATCTCAGATAGAGAAGGTGGCTGGAGTTACTCAAAGATTATGATATGAGTAATTTCTATCATCCAAGTAAGGCTAATGTTGTTACTGATGCTTTGAGCATGTTATCTATGGGTAGTACTGCCCATGATGAGTAGGGAAAAAAAGAATTGGACAAATATGTGCACAGACTTGCACAATTGGGAGTTCGTTTGATGGATTCCAATAAAGGTAGAGTTGTGGTTATTAATGGGGCTGAATCATCACTAGTGTCTGAAGTGAAATAGAAACTTGACCAAGATTCTCTTTTACTTCAATTGAAGGCACATGTGCATAAGCAAAAAGTGATGGGTTTTTAACAAGGGGTAGATGGTGTCTTGAGGTATAAAGGTATATTTTATGTACCAAAGGTGTATGAGCTTTAAGAGACGATCATGGCAGAGGCCTAGAGTTCCAGATAATCTATTTATCCTTGATCCAAAAAGATGTACCGTGACTTGAGAGAAGTCTATTGGTGAAGTAACATGAAGAGGTGTATTGCAGAGTTTGTTGCTAAGTGCCCGAATTGTAAAATAGTCCAGGTAGAGAACCAAAGGTCTGATGGTATGGCTCAGAGCATAGATCTTCCACAATGGAAGTGGGAGATGATAAGTATGGATTTCATTACTGCTTTGTCGCGGTCTCGTAGGCAGCATGATTCTATTTGGGTGATTGTTGATCTGATGATTGAATCAACCCATTTCTTGTCGGTGAAAACTACTTTTTTGGGAAAAGTTTATGACAGGTTATATATTCAAGAGATAGTTAGACTTCATGGAGTGCCAGTGTCGATCATTTCAAACAGAGGTTCATAATTGACCACACAATTTTGGAAGTCTTTCCAAAAAGGTTTGGGTTCAAAGGTGAACCTTAGTACTGCTTTCCATCCTCAGACTTATGATCAAGAAGAGCATACAATTGATACTTTAGAGGATATGGGGAGGTCTTGTGTGATTAATTTCAAAGGTAATTAGGACGATCACTTACCTATTATAGAGTTTGCTTACAACAATAGTTATCACTCTAGCATCTAGATGGGTCCTTATGAGTCTCTTTAGTGGAGAAGATGTAGGTCTCCTATTGGATGGTTTGAGGTTAATGAAACTGGGTTTATAGGACCAGAATTGGTTCATCAAGATATGGAGAAAGTGAAGATCATTCAAGAAAGGTTGAAAACAATGCTAAGTTGTAAAAAATCTTTTATAGATGTTAGGAAATGAGACGTTATGTTTGAGGTGGATGATTGAGTTTACTTGAAAGTTTAACCTATTAAGGGTAATATGAAATTTGGTAAGAAGGGGAAGCTTAGTCCCCGATATATTAATCCTTATAGGATATCCAAGAGGAATGGAAATGAGGCTTATGAATTTGAGTTAATGTTAGAGTTAGCAGTGGTCCATCTGGTATTTCACATTTTTATGATGAAGAAGTATATGGGCGTTCCTTCACTTATTATACCTACGGAGAGTATTGTTATTAAGGACGACCTATCTTATGAGGAGATACCCGTTGAGATTCTAGATTGTCAAGTTCGCAAGTTGAGAAACAATGAGGTAGCAACAATCAATGCCTTATGGAGGAATCAATTTATTGAGGAAGCTATGTGTGAGGCTAAGGAAGATATGAATAAGAGATAGTCACATCTGTTTTCATTCGAAGAAATTCCAGACCAAGGTTATGACTTTTTGTAAAACACTCTTTTAATTGAAATGCTATATTGTGTTAAATCGCATGATGGGTGTTTGAGTTTGGTTATAGATGTTTGTACCCTCAATTCTATTTAGAGTAATCTCATTCAAGGACAAATGTTTTCAATGGGGTAATATTGTAACACCTCGGCATAGAAAGAGCTAATCCAGAAGGAACTAATTTGGAAAGATATAAACTGAGGTTTGTTCAAGTTATTCTTAAATGGTGAGTTTTCGGTCAACTTCAAACGACAATAACTGTCAGCAAGGATGAGTTACGTTGCCCATGAGATAATAAATGAAAGGTCGTTGATTCCTCTTTGCAACACCACTAAGTTTGCTAATTTCCAAGTTCGGATGAGGGAGATATGCTCGTTTGAGTACACCGGCCGAGTTAAGGAAATTCATCCGAATTAATGAGGACTATTTTTGTATTTTCCTTACCCCACTAGGCTTACACGTTTTGCTTACCTTATTAGGGGTCAATGCTGATGAAAATCAGTTCAAGAAACTAGGGAAAAGTTTAAGAGGAGAAAAAAGGAAATTTTCAAGAAGTTCTTTAAAATTCTTGGGAAATCCCCAAGAACATAGTTCTTTCGAGGTATCTAAGTTTTCAAAGTTATGGGTTTGTTCTCTCTCACGCCAAACTTGAGTTTCCAATCACGAATTCATCCATGTAATTGAGTGTATTGATTTCTTGATTGAGTTCTTTGATGTTTTATGCTTCATTCTTTGATAATGGGGTTTTATTAAGTTCTTGAGGTAATGATCGTGCGAATAAGGGCTGTTCTTGAGGGATTTTGAGTAGATTTTCGTTTACTTGTGTTGGGTTAATGAATTTGATGATGTTTGGAAGCAATAAATTGATTCTAGCTGAATTAGGACAAAAAATCGAGAAGAAAAGTTTGTTAGAACATTCTAGGAATTAGTTGGGGCACAAACAAACCTTTCTCGAACGATCTTCACTTTCTCCATAGCTTGATGAACCAAGTCTTATCCTATAAACCTAGCTTGACCAATATTAAACCATCCAATAGTAGATCTACATCTTGTCCCATAAATATCCACATATGGAGCCAACTGGATGCTAGAGTGATAACTATTATTGTAAGCAAACTCTATGAGAGGTAATTGATCATCCCAATTACCTTTGAAATCGATCACACAAACCCTTAACATATCCTCTAAAGTCTGAATCGTTCTATCTGCTTGAACACCGATTTGAGGATGAAAAGCAGTACTATGATTCACCTTCGAACCCAAACCTTTCTACAAAGACTTCCAAAATTGTGCGGTGAATTTTGCACCTATATATGAAATGATCGACACTGGCACTCCATGAAGTCTTACTATCTCTTGTGGCATAAACTTCTACCAAAAATGTATTATTTACCAGCAAGTAATAGGTTGATTTACTCATCCTACCTACAACCACCCAAATTGAATTATGTTGTTTGGGAAACTGCGACAAACCAGTAATGAAATCCATTTTTATTATCACCCACTTTCATTATGGAAGATCTATGTTCTAAGACATACCACCGGGACTTTAGTACTATACCTTGACTTGTTGGCAATTCAAGCACTTAACAACAAACTCTGCGATACACCTCTTCATGCTACTCCACAAATAAACTTCTCTTAAATGGCGGTACATCTTTGTGGAACTAGGATTGATAGATTGTCTCGAACTATGGGCCTTTGTCATTATCATCTTTTGAAGCTCATACACCTTTGTTACACACCATCTACCTTGATACCTCAATACACCACCTCCCCCTTGTTCAAAAGCCATCATTTTTTGCTTATCAACATTTGCCTTCAATTCAAGAAAAACGGGATATAGGTCTTATTTCTCTTTCACTTCATACACTAGTGATGACTCAACCCTTTCTTCACAACCACTCAACCTTCATTGGAATCCATCAACTGGACTCCCAATCATGCAATTCTATGCATAGTGCTTGCCAATTCATTTTTTCCCTCCTCAACATCGGCAGTACTACCCTTAGATAACCTGCTCAAAAAATCTGCAACAACATTAGCCTTACCTAGGTGATAGAGAATACTCATATCATAATCCTTGAATTACTCTAACCACCTCTTATGTCTGAGATTAAGCTCTTTCTGGCTGAATACATACTGAAGACTCTTGTGATCGGTGAACACATCAAAGTAAAAACCATAGTGATAGTGACTCCATATTTTCAAAGGAAACACTACCGCTGCCAACTTGACATCATGAGTCGGTAATTCATCTCAAGAATCTTAAGATGTATAGAGGCATATGATACAACCTCAACATTCTGTATAAATATACAACCACGTCCAACTGTGGACACATAACAATACACAAAAAAATGTTATGTACCATCTGGTAGGGTCAACACTGGGTAGTAGTTTACTAGGTTTTCATTTCCAGAAATCTATTATCACAAGCTTCAGACCATTGATACTTCACTGTATTCTGCGTCAATTTTGTCAACGGGGACAAAATATTTTAGAACCCCTCAACAAACCTTCTATAATAACCACCCAACCCCAAGAAACTCCATAAATCAGTTGGAGAAGTGGGTCTGGGCAATTTTTGCACTTCTTCAATCCTCCAAGTGTCAACTCGAATACCTTTACCAGAAATAATGTGGCCTAAGAATGCGATTGACTGAAGCCAAAACTCACGCTTGGAAAATTTGGCATACAACTCTCTATCTACGAGCATTTAAAGAGCTACTTTAAGATGACTAGCATGATAATTCTCATACCTCGAGTAAATCAGAATGTCATCAATAAACAGAATCACAAACATATCCTGATATTGCTTAAATACTATGTTCATTAAGGTCCATGAACGATGCAAGAACATTAGTTCAGACAAAAGACATAGCAAGAAACCTATAGTTACTATAGCGGATCCTGAATGTTGTCTTTGGATTGTCACTTTCTCTTACACTTAACAGATGATTACCAGATCAAAGGTCTATCTTAGAAAAGCAAGTGGCACCCTTAAGTTCATAAAAAATATCATCAATTCTCGGAAGATGATACTTATTCTTTATAGTAACGTTGTTCAATTGGCGGTAATCAATACACACCCTAAGAGAACTATCTTTCTTCCTCAAAAATAAGACTAGAGCGCCCCAAGGTGAGAAACTTAGTCGAATAAATTTTTTATCAAGAAGGTCTATCAATTGCTCTTTTAACTCAACTGGAGCCATTCTATATGGCAGAATGGAGATTGGTCGAGTATTAGGAATAATATATTTGCCGAAGTCTCTTTATCACTCATGAGGGAATCTGGGAAAATCATCTAGAAAGACCTTTGGAAACTCACTCACAACTGAAACTGATTGAATAGGCAGTGTCTCAACACTGGAGTCATTAACTCGAACTAAGTGATAGAGTTACCCCTAGGAAACTAACTTTCTTTCCATAAGGTACGAAATAAAAAGACCCTTAGGCACTACTAAAGTACTCCTCCACTCAATAACTGATTCATTAGGAAACTGGAACTTAACTACTCGAGTTCTACAATCAACTGAGGCATTACAAGCATGAAGCCAGTCCAGACCTAAAATAACATCAGAGTCCACCACATCTAACTTGACTAAGTCAGCTATGGTTTCCTTGTGATTGATATAAATGGTACAATTAATATAAAATCTTTCAGCTAGCATAATCTCACCAACATGTGTGGAAACAGTGAAGGGCTCAGAAAGTCGCTCAGGAAGAATATCAAATCTCATAGCAATATATGGAGTCAGAAAAGATTGAATCGCACTTAGATCAAGCAATGCATATGCATAAAAAGTAAAGACATTGATCATACCACTAACATCATCAGGTTAATTCTATTTCTCTTGGCAACTATTGATAGCATACAGACGGTTTTCTCCTTCGTATGTCCCTATAGTAGCTCATCACAGTTCAGCTCTATCTGCTGGAGCAGCTAAAGAGGATTAGGCTCTATTGCCCCCATTGCCACTACCTTTCCTGTTCTTAGGGCACTCTCTTAGGAAGTGACCTATCTGACCACAGCTGAAACAACCTGTGGAGCTATTAACACTCCAGGGTGGTTCCCAACACACTTAGCACATGCAGGAGTCCAGTATGCCCCTTGTGCCACACTACCTTGAGACTGAGCAGGTTGACCTCTAAAGTTCTACATATTTTGATTTGTGAACTCACCTATGTTCTTTGGTGCAGGTGCATTATCAGATGATGGAGCAGGTCCAGTTAGCTTTTATTGAAATGATGACTACTTCGCATTACCGACCTTTTCTTGCCTAGACTCATTACCTATTTTCTTAGCCTTCTTGTTGTGGAACTCTTCCCTTTCTCATCACTTTTCCTGCTTAACCTATTGCACATGGATCATAAGTCTTTCTATGTCCATGTCTCCTATCAACATAGATGACTTACCCTCTTTACTCGACAAGTTAGATAACCCAGACAAAAACAAGTTGATCTTGATCTTCATATCAGCAACCATCTCAGGAGCATAACGGGACAGTTGAGTGAACTTGAGGTTGTACTCATGCACACTCATGGATTATTACTTAAGAGTGAGAAATTCTCTTACCTTTTCCTCTCTCAGCTCATGGGGAAAGAAACACTCCATGAAGGCACATTCAAATATAGCCCAACTTACATCGATTTCCCTTCAACTCTTTGAAAGTGTCTTCATGGGGTGTTTCTTTCCCCGTGAGCTGAGAGAGGAAAAGGTAAGAGAATTTCTAACTCTTAATCAGGAATACGTGAGTGTGCATGAGTACAACCTCAAGTTCACTAAACTGTCTCGTTATTCTCCAGAGATGGTTGCTGATATGACCAACGGGATGAGATATTTGTGTCTCGGTTGTCTCGGTTGTCTCGCTTGTTGATTAAGGAGTGTAAGGTAGCTTTGTTGATAGGGGACATGGACATATGAAGGCTTATGATCCATGTGCAGCAGGTTTGGGAGGACAAGTTGAGAGATAGGGAAAAGTTCAACAACAA
Source organism: Solanum microdontum (assembly GCA_036250385.1). Taxonomy (NCBI): domain Eukaryota; kingdom Viridiplantae; phylum Streptophyta; class Magnoliopsida; order Solanales; family Solanaceae; genus Solanum; species Solanum microdontum. The sequence continues at coordinate 50,935 of JAJONQ010026960.1, read as the reverse complement.
AAAGGCTAAGACAATAGGTAATGAGTCTGGGAAACAAAAAGAGGATAATGCGAAGTAGTCATCTTTTAAACAAAAGCCAACTAGAGTTCTCCATCATTGTCTAGTGCACCTGCACAAAATAAAAGAAGTGAGTTTAGGAATTAAAATTGACAGAACTTCAAAGCTCGACTTATTCAGTCTTAAGATAGTGTGGCACAAAGGGCAAACTAATCTCTTGCATATACTAAGTGTGGTAAGAATCACCCAAGAGTGTGTCGTGGTTTATCCACTTGTTGTTTCAAGTGTGCTCAGATGGGCCACTTCATGAGAGAGTTCCCTAAGAACATGAAAGGTAATGGTAATGGAGGTAATAAAGCCCAATCTTCTTTGGCGGCTTCAGCATACAAAGTGGCACCTAAAGAAGCTACTTGAGGGATAGGCAGAGGAGCAAACTATCTATATGCTATCACCAGTCGCCAAGAGTAAGAGAATTCACCTCATGTCGTACTGGTATGATCAAAGTCTTTACTTTTGATGTATATGCATTGCTTGATCAAAGAAAGAGTCTATCTTTTGCTACTACATATATCGCTATGAGATTTTCTATTATTCTTGAGTGATTTCTTAAGCCCTTTAGTGTTTCCACACTTGATGATAAGTCTATTCTAGTTGAGAGAGTTTATTATGATTATACCATCTTTGTCAATTACAAGAGCACAATGGCTAACTTAGTCGAGGTAGACATGGTGGACTTTGATGTTATTCTAGGTATAGACTGACTTAATGCTAGTTAGGCCTCTGTTGATTGTAGAACTCGAGTAGTTAAGTTCCTGTTTCGTAATGAGCTAGTTATAGAGTGGAGGAGTAGTTCAGTAGTGCCTGAAGGTCATTTTGTTTTGTACCTTCAGGCTAGAAAGTTAGTTTCCAAGGGGTGCATCTATCACTTAGGTTGAGTTAATGACTTTAAATTTTACACACCACCTATTTAGTCAGTTCTAGTTATGAGTGAGTTTCAAGAGTTCTTTCCATATGATCTTCCCATATTCCCTCCAGAGAGAGAAATATACTTCGGCATAGATATTCTTCCTAATACTCGACCTATCTCCATTCCACAATCTAGAATGGCTCCAACTGAGTTAAATGAGTTAAAAGAGCAGTCCAAAGACCTTCTTAATAAAGGTTTTATTCTACCTAGTGTCTCATCTTGGGGCGCTCCGGTTTTATTTGTTAGGAAGAAAGATGGTTCTCTTAGGATGTGTATTGATTACCACATATTGAATAAGGTTACTATAAAGAATAAGTGTCCCCTTCCGAGAATTGATGATCTTTTTGATGAACTTCAAGATGCCACTTCCTTTTCTAAAATAGACCTCTGATCTGGCTATCATTAGTTGAGAGTAAGAGAAAGGGACATTCTGAAGACAACATTCAGGACCCGCTATGCTAACTATGAGTTTCTAGTTATGTCTTTTGGCTTCACTAATTCTCTTGTAGCGTTCATAGACCTTGTGAATAGAGTATTGAAGCCATATCTAGACATATTTGTTATTGCTTTTTATTAGTCGGGGATTTCAACTCATTTAGGGCTTATTATTCAAAGATTTAGTGTCCTCAATGCCTATTGTACGCTCATAACTGATGTTAATACGTTTATCTGCAACAATGACGGCTCAAGAGTGAGACAAGGAAATTATGATGCAAAAAGGATCGAAAAGGCAAAAAAATTTAAGGAAAGCAAAGATGGAACTCGCCAAAGCAACTTTGCGAGTCGCCAAGTGACTTTCAGATCACCTAAAGTTCCAGCAAAACTAGCCAATGGAAACAACCAACTTTGCAAGCAAACAAGCAATTTGGTGACACACCAAAGGGATCGACGATGGAAATCAAGCTCACTGAAAGTTCCAAAATAATTTGATGAAAGAGCCAAAACTTGGTGTGTAGCCAAACTGGTCGGCGAGCCTGACTTACTTCATCGAGTTGACGCTGTGCTAAAATTCTTGGAACGTATAAATTTAATTTTAGAAAGAAGAAAAGGAGTTCCTGCACATTATTTACCTATGTATTTTTTATTTTTACACTCTAGAACATTGTGTTTACATTTTGAGTAGAGATTGTGAGATTGTGAGATTTTTAGCTTCAATTTCAGCATTGGGATTTGCAGATCGTTAGCAAAACAGATGGAAAACTTTGTTGGTAATGATGTCTTGTTTTTCACTACGCTTTCCTAAACCCCTCTCCTTGGGGGTGTTATTATGTAGTTGAATGCATTAATTAGCTAATGGGTGTTGTTTGTTACTGATTTTAATGTTGTTTTGAAGTGGGTTCAATAAATTGTTCATGTTTTAATTGTTGAATAGTAGTGGCAAATGCAATTCTCGCATAGTTCTCTATGCTTGCTTAAGAAAGAGGTAATAGAGTAGAATTATTGATTGATAATTATATCGATTGCGTCTTTAAGAATCTAGATTGAGAAAGTGGGTTTGATTGCTTTTTTACTAATCCAGCTTGAAAGAGTGGATTAATTAAGGAATTGGGTTGTTTGGTTGTGTTACACTCATTGAGGTTCAAAAGAACTAACTCGAAACGTAATAGTTGATTGAGAAATGACTATTCCACTCAAAAACTAGCTTACCCACTAAGATTCAACATCTTTGAGTAACTAGTAATCACCAATTATGTGAAATTAACATTCAACTTATCACACTCCTAAGGTCTAATCTCTACTTGTTTACTTCCCGTGTTATTTGTCTTGAATTGGTTACCCAAATCCCCCCATTTGATATGCCCAAACCCATTACGTGGTTCACAGATTTGTACGAGAGCTATACACGATTGCTCCTGAAAGTGAAGAATAAATCTGGATCAGCAGCACCATTAGAATTTCTTGAGGTGCGTCGAAAGAAAGTCAAATGCAGCGAGACAGACATAAATGAGTTGCTTGCTTGGACAATATGGATAGTCCATAAGTTGACGACGCAGCTCAAGAAAAATTAGTTAGACGACTTAAAGAGGTGGTTGGCAACATTTCTTTCCGATGCTTCACCCCCATGGATAGAGGCGAGGGTCCGGATTGAGAAGATTGATATTAATGTCGCTGCTAGGTACTGGATTGACTTCATCAGAAGGACCTTGATGCCGTCACAAAATGAGTCCATCATGCAGCATCCAAAGGATACACTTCTAGGGTACATTATTGATAGGGAGAGGCTAATTTTGGGGTCGATTATTGATCAGGGGATGACCATGAAGGCCAAATAGACTCAGACCTCATTGCCATTCCTAGTTCTCCTAAATGATCTTTGTCGATGAGCTGGAGTGCCATTCGTGGGGAAGGCTGATATTGAGGTGGTCCCTACCTCATTTACGCACATCAAGAGGCTTGAGGCTGAGTATATGAAAGCCGAATCTGACCAAAAGAGGACAACACCAGTGGATACATCTCTGGTTGTCGATTTAGAAACTATGGAGGCTGATACTACCCTTCCTACTCTAGTCGGTGAGCCTACATGTATGCCTAGCTCATCCAACCCCGCTACTTCTTCTACTATTGTTGCTATCAGTTGTCCCTCATTGACACAAGTCATGTTATATAAAATGGGCCACCTCACCCATTCGGTTGTTGTGCGTGCTTCGAGAAATGACAGAATTGTCCCCTTCATGATGGAGCGAGCTATTGAGGCTGCACTTGCTCCTATTAGGGAGGAGTTACGGGAACAACACAAATTGATCATAGCCCATGTACAAGCATTGGCTCCCCTGACTACTAGGATAGAGGCATGTGAGTGGAGCAACTGACATGCCTTTGATTCGACAGCCTTGAGAGCTAATATTGTTGGACACCACCGTGATGTGGATTAGGTGAAGTCGGGGTGGAGTTGACATTCCTGAATGCCCTAGTTGAGATATGCCAGCTCTTTTTGAGATCTCTGCCACTGTGACCGGAGATGCTAATGTTGCTGATTATGGTTATGAGACTGATGCCCCTGAGACTGATGAGAAAGAGCTCGGAGATCATGAAGAGGCGGTGTTCGAGGACCTGGATGGTGATTTTGTCTTGGTAGCTAAAGAGGCCTCACTTCGGGACACATCGATGATTTGTCCCACTAGATAATATCCCACTATTGCAGGATAGCCAATCACTAATGCCTAGATCAAGAGCTCCCCAGATACACAATGTTCGCCTCAGGCTTAGCCTGACAAAGGGATCTTGACTTTTGTCCTTGTTTTTATTTACTTTTGAGACAGGCAGTTTTTATTTCACATTGAGGACACTATTTAGTATTTTTGGTTGGGTGGCGGTATGTTGATACCTATCCTTTTGGTTGTATTATTTTTTTTGTTTTATTTCGTTGACTGTCGTATGTTTAGTTCTTTTTGGATATGAATTGTCTCCTTGTGTTGCTTGACTGGGAATAATGAGTGTTAAGTTTACCTCTTTCATCCCTCTTAAATGCTTGATTATTCAATGATGTTGATGTTCACTTGTACATTTGAGTGTGGTTGTGATCAATACCGATGACTTGAATAGTGCTCTAGATTGAACAATATGTTTGTTCAAGTTTAATGAGGCAAATTTGATTTGCATAAGTCATGTGTGAACTCTTAGCATCTTATTGGGACTAGCTAGTCGATTGTTGAAGTGAGTCTTGTAATGATCATTGCATGCGAGCTTAGTTTGTAGAATCATGATCGGTGATTATGTTAAGTTCCTTGTGTGGGGAGGTTTACTTGAAATATGTGCTTGGTGATACCTAGAACTAGCCCCATTGGTCCGATTGACTAGCATTGGTGAATTAAAGAAATGATTTTAGACACAAATTTTTAAGCATGAACCAAATTGCTATTATACCTCATTTTGACCACCTTGTGAGAGTGTGAACCTTGCTTGGGAACATTTGAGTCTTACATTTTCTTTGAATCATTCGTCAGTCTGATTAGCAATCTTAGGTCAAACACCTAAGTTGGGGTGTGGTAAAAATGATGAAAGAAATTGAGCAAGAAGTTTGTGAAATCCACCCTTGAAGACTTTTGTTGAAAAAAAAGTGACAAAGGTGGAACCACTCAATATAAAAGAAATAAATAAAAGCAATAGAAAAGTATCGAAAAAGAAATTTGCATAAATTGTGCATTGATCGAAAGAAAAAGGGTATCCGATGAGCTATCCACATTTTTTTGTGTTTGAATATACCAAGGGTGGGTTGTGAAAATGAAAAGAATGTAAGAAAAGGAGAAGAAGTTAAATTCCAGCCATGCTTCATGAATGTAGAACTCACCAAGCCAAAATGATCATACCTTTATCCTCAACCTAGTTACAAGCCTTGAAAGACCTTGGTGATCTTCTACAAGCCGAATGATGTGTTGATCGGAAAATACGGCCAAGACTATTGGTAAAATCACGCATGTGTTTATCATTGAGAGTGTGGGAGTTGATTTGGGTTCCTATTGTAATCTTTAATTGACTTCGTGAGGGCTTGGAATCATTTTTGGAGTGAGGGCATTCGAATACTCTTGTTAAGCATGGATTTGCATTTGGAGTGAGAATTGTGAGCTTGATCTCTAATTGATGATGGGTAGTCATAGTTTGAAAAATTTAGTGCACAATTTAACATTACATGTGTAGATTGAACCTCGTGTGCATTCGTGTTGAGTCTGAAGTAGCACTAATTGGAGACATCCCCGTTGGCCTAATTGATCTTGTGTTTTACTTGAGGGCAAGAAAAAGTATCAGTTGATGGTTAATGAGTTGGGGATTTTGACTCATTTTGGGCTTATTATTAACGGATTTAGTGTCCTCGATGCCTATTTTACACTTATTACTGATGTTAATATGTTGATGTGGAGCAATGAAAGTTCAAAAATGAGGCAAAGACATTATGATGCAAAATGAAACGAAAAAGCTGAAAACGAGTGAAGGAAAGAAAAGATCGAACTTGCCAAAGCCACTCGGTGAGTCAGCAAGCAAACCTTCAGCTCGCCTAAGGTTCTAACAAAACACCCCATGGACAAAACCAACTTGGCGAGTAAACATGCAATTATGCGACACGCCGAATGGATCGGCAATGGTGATCAAGCTCTATGAAATTCCAGAGTCATTTTATGAAACAACCAAAACAAAAGTATGAGAAGAGGAGCAACTTGACGAGTCACTAAACAGGTCGGCGAGCCCGACTTACTTCGTCGAGCTGACTTCGTGCTCAAATTCAGGAAACATATAAATTCAATTTTTGAAATAAGAAAAGGAGTTCCTACACAGTGTTTACCTCCAGGTTTTTTAGTTTTTACATTCTAGAACATTGTCTTTACATTTTGAGTAGAGATTTTGAGATTTTAACTTCAATTTCAGCATTTGGGAATTGCAGATCATTAGAAAATGAGATGGAAAACTTCATTGGTAACGATTTTTTGTTTTTAACTATACTTGGCTAAAACCCTTTTCCTTGGGAATGTGATTACGTAGTTGAATGCATTAATTAGCTAATGGCTATTGTTAGTTACTGATTTTTATGTTGTTTTGATGTGGATTCCATAAATTATTCATGTTTTAATTGAAGAATTTTAGTTGCCAATGCAATTGTAACTTAGTTTTCTATGCTTGCTTGAGAAAGACGTAATATAGTAGAATTTTTTATTGATAATTGTATTAATTGCGTCTTTAAGAATCTAGCTATAGAAAGTGGGTTTGAATAAGTCTTTACTAATCCAACTTGAAAGCGTTGATTAATTAAGGAATTGGGTTGTTTTTGTATGTTACGCACGTTGAGGTTCGAAAAAACATACTTGAAACATAATAGTTGATTGAGAAATGTCTATTGCACTCAAAACCTATCTCACCAACTTAGATTCAACATCTTTGAGTAACTAGTAATAACCAATTACGCGAAATTAAAATTCAACTTTTCACACTCCTAAGGTCTAATCTCTACTAGTTTACTTCCCATGTTAGTTTTATTAAATCAGTTACACAAATACCCCCATTTGATATTACTCGTTGAAACTTTGTAATTTGTTTTATTGTTGCAAAAGTGTAACACATCTTTACTTCTTAATCTAATACTTTACTGTATCACACTCTGTGGGATCAACCCCAACTCTTAGTTTCGTTTATACTTGTTAGCGACCACCTACACTTACAATTGGATGAGGTGTAGTTGAGCGTTATCATTTAATGATGATATTCTTATTTACTCGAGGAATGAGGAGGATCATGCTAGTCATCTCAGAGTAGTTATCTTAACACTGAAAGATAGAGAGTGGTATGCCTGGTTTTCCAAGTCTGAGTTTTCGCTTGAGTCAATGGAATTCTTATGCCACATTGATTCTGGTGAAGGGATTCGAGTTGACACTCAGAAGCTTGAAGAAGTTTAGAACTTGCCCAGACCCATATCTCCAACTAATATATAGAGTTTCTTGGGGTTGGCTCGTTATTATAGAAGGTTTGTCAAGGGATTCTCATCTATTTCGTCCCCGTTGACAACATTGACGCAAAAGACAGTGCAGTTTCAATTATCTGAAGCTTGTGAAAAAAGCTTTCAGGAATTGAAAACACGGTTAACTACTGCCCCAGTGTTGACCCTACCGGAGGGTACATAAAGAATTTTTTGTATTGTGATTATTCCAGAGTTGGACTTAGTTGTGTATTGATGTAGAATTGTAAGGTTATAACAAATGGCTCTAGAAAGTTTAAGATTCACAAGAAAAGTTACCCGACTCATGATCTCGAGTTGGCTGCGCTAGTGTTCAGATAGAGGTGCAAAATTCACCACACAATTTTTTAAGTCTTTTCTCGGAAGGTTTGGGTTCAAAGGTGAACCTTAGTATGGCTTTCCATCCTCAGACTGATGGTCAAGTTGAACATACGATTCATAATATAGAGGATATGTTGAGGGCTTGTGTGATCGATTTCAAAGGAAATTGGGATGATCACTTACCTCACATAGAGTTTGCTTACAACAATAGTTATCACTCTAGCATCAAGATCACTCCTCCATGGGGCTCTTTATGGGAGAAGATGTAGATCTATTATTTAATGGCTTGAGGTTGGTAAAACTCGGTTGATAGGACCAGACTTGGTTAATCAAGCTATGGAGAAAGTGAAGATCATTCCAGAAGGGTGTTATGAGATTTGGTAAGAAGGGGAAGCTTAGTCCCCGGTATATTTGTCCTTACAGGATATTGAAGAGGATTGGAAATGTAGCTTATGAGTTGGTGCAACCGCCTGAGTTAGAAGCATCATGGGCGATCCTTCACTTATTATACCTACAGAGAGTATTGGTATTAACGACATCCTATCTTATGAGGAGATACCCATTGAGATACTAGATCATCATGTTTTCTATTTGAGAACCAAGGAGGTAGCATCAATCAAGGTCTTATGGAGGAATCATTTTTTTGAGAAAGCTACATTGGAGGCTGAGGAGGATATGATGAAAAGGTACCCATATCTCTTTTCTTCCAGAGAAATTCCAGACCAAGGTAATGAATTTTTGTAAAATACTCTTTAAATTGTTATGCTATATTGTGTTATATTGCATGTTGGGAAACCCTTGGCCTGGCTCATTACTCAGCGGAAGACTTACTTAGTTGAGATCGAAATCTAAAAACAAACACAAGTCTTTAGGATATCATAAATAAAATAGTTTAACTCAATATACTCAAATAAACATAAGTGTTCAACTCACACTCTTAAAAACATCAACAATGGAAATGAGAAAAAGAGTTCTTAACTACTACTATCTATGAAGCCTTTAAAACACTGCGATGGATGTCGGGATAAGAATCACAACATTCTCACAAAACTAGAAGTAACGGTGGAATCCTCCGGAAGCAAGGAGTCTCACGAAGCAAATCTGGAACTGCAAGTGGTATCAACGAAGTGCCTGTTGATGACCCTAAATAAATGAATCTGCATCATGAAAGATGCAGGCCAAATTACGTCAGTACATTGAATGTACAAGCATACAAGGGGAACTCTAAAGCATAGACATAAGCTTGATGTGATAAAAAGGAAGAACATACTCACCTCACCTCATCTCAACTCAAGGATACTCAACACAACTCAGGGATAATAAACTCAATTCAATATAAAAGCAACAATAAAGATGTATTCTAAAAAAGATTTTTAAACTCTAGATAATAACTCAATGAATATAAAAATAAACTGATAAACTCTTTACTCTTATTTGGGAGATTCTATAACCGACAACCATCTGTATGAGTTATGTGTTTATACAACATCTCACCCACACTGCCAAAACTGTCTTATACCTTGTCTGAGTATAGGCCATCATAAACTAAGTGGATCCACTAAGATATGCTTAAAAGAAATAACGAATCTTATAAAAATTATGATCCTTTAGCCATGTTAGCATACATGGTTTATATATTTTGAGTTTTCTAAACACATCCCCATATCGGTGCTCAATTCTACTCTAAATAATATATATAACTCATTCTCATATGTTTTAAATAAAACATAACTCCTCCTCAATTTGAGATAATTACTCAAAAGCTCTCTTAAAAGAGATAATGCTAAAAAAATCCTCATGAACTCATTTAGAAATCAAGGTTTTTTCTCATTGTAAATGTAAAAGTGTTACATGCTTGGAAAACTTAATCCCCTCATGCTCATTTTGAAAAATGAACTCAAGTCTCCTCATCCTCATACTCTACTCAAGTCTTAATTCAAGTGTAAAAAGATTGAAAAAGACTTTTCAAAGTGACTCAAAAACATACTCAAACTTTACTCTTAATCTTTTCTTGAATTTGAAAGGTGAATTCAAGAGTTATGATTAGGATAAATAGGATATCTCAGTGATTTAAGAAGGTTTAGATAAATAGGATACTAGGAAGGGAATGAAATCTCGATTCAAACGAACAAGTATGGATCGAAGAATAGCAGGGAAAGTGGATTAACGCTCGTGGCACATCCTTGGCGCGCAGCGCCAACCCTCCATTTACTGGGGCTGGTTTTTGGCACACAACAGGCACCGGGCACCAGCCATCCTGATGCATCAGGGAGCACTGCCCTAAGCAAATCCAAAATGTTATAATTAATTTTTTTTCTCGATTTTTGGTCCTAATTCCCCTAGAATAGATTGATTTATTCAAAACATCCTTAAATTGATTAACCCAACACAAGTAAAGCAAAAATCTTCTCAAAATCCATCATGAACAACCCTCATTCGCAAGATTATCACCTTAAGAACTCAATAAAACCCCATTATCAAAGAAAGAAGCACAAAACCTCAAAGAACTCAATCAAGAACACAATATACTAAATTTCATGGATGAATTCGAAATTGGAAACTCAGGATTGGCGTGAGGGCAAAAAATCCCATCGCCATGAAAACTTTTATACCTCGAAAGAACTAAGTTCTTGGCAATTTCCCCAAAATCTTGAAGAACTTCTTTAAAACTTCCTCTTTTCTCCTCTTGAATTTGGCGAAAGTTTCTTGAATGCTTTAGACATGACTGAAAATAGATTTTAATCAACTTTTACCCCTAATTTGGTGAACAAAACGTGTAAGAGTTTTGGGGTAAGGAAAAGACCAAAATACCCCTCCTTAATTCGAAAAAATTTCCTTATCTGCACAAGTAGTACTCAAACAGGCATATCTCCCTCATCCGAACTTGCAAATTAGCAAACTTAGCGGCGTACGAGAGAGGACTCAACACCCTTCGATTTAATATCTCATGGGCCACCTAACTCTTTATGTGCTAAATGTTATGGTCATTTGAAGTTGACCCAAAACTCACAATTTAAGAGTAACTTGAGCAGACCACAATTTAGCTTTTTCCAATTTAGTTTATTTCTAGATGGACGACACTCGATAACCATCGCTGGTCCACAAGATGAACCCTTGGCCTGCCTCATTACTTAACGGAAGACTTACTCAATTGAAATTGAAATCTAAAAAAAAAAAACTCAACTCATGATGATATCATAAATAAAATAGTATAACTCAATATACTCATATGAACATAAGTGCTCAACTCACAATCTTTAAAACATCAACAAGGGAAATGAGAAAAGACTCCTTAAATACTACTATCTACGAAACCTCAAAAATATTGCGATGGAAGTCGAGACAAGACCCAGGACATCATAACAAAATATGAAGTAAAAGTTGAATCCTCCGGAAGAAAGGAGGCTCACCAAAGAAAATTTGTAACTGCAAGTGGTATCAACAGAGCTCTTGTTGATGACCCTGAATACCTGTATCTCCATCATGAAAGATGTAGGAAAAATGACGTTAATACATTGAATGTACGGGCATTCAAGGGGAACTTCACATCATAGACATAAGCTTGAACTGATAAAAGGAAGAACATACTCACATTATGTCAACTCAACCCAAATCCTCTCAAAGATACTCAACTCCACTCAAGGATACTAAACTCAATTTAATATAAAAGCAACAATAAAGATGCATTATAAAGCAAGCTTTTAAAGTAGTAGATAATAACTCAATGTATATAAAAATAATATAAAAAACTCTGCACTCTTATTTGGGAGATTCTTTAACCCACAACCATTACTATGAGCTATGTGATTTTACAATGTCTCTCATACACTGCTAAAGCTCTCCTATACCTTTCTGGAGTATAGGACCTCATAAACTAAGTGGATCCCTTAAGCTATGCTTAAAAGCAATAAGGAATAAAAAGTATGATCCTTTACCCATATTGGTATACATGGTTTATGAGTATTTTGAGTTGTCTGAACTCATATTCATATCGGTGCTCAACACTAGAGTCATTAACTTGGACTAAGTGATAGATGCACCCCTTGGAAACTAACTTTATGACCTTAAGGTACGAATTAAAATAACCTTTAGGCACTGCTTAACTACTCGTTTATTCTATAACTGGCTCATTAGGAAACTGGAACTTAACTACTCAAGTTCATCAACCAACTGAGGCATAACAAACATTAAGCCAGTCCATACCAAGAATAACATCAAAGTCCACCATTCTAAATCGACTAATTCAGCCATGATGTCCTTGCGATTGACATAAATGGTACAATCATAATAAACTCTCTCTACTAGAATAGACTCACCAACAGTTGTGGAAACAGTGAAGGGTTCAAGAAGTCGTGGTAAGAATATCAAATCTCATAGCTATATATGCAGTCACAAAAGATAGACACGCACCCGGAATAAGCAATGCATATACATCAAAATTATAGACTTTGATCATACAAGTTACAACATCAGGTGAACTCTCTTGCTCTTAGCGACTAGTAATAGATTAAAGACAGTTTGCTTCTATGCTTGTCCCGGAAGTAGCTCCTCTAGGTGCAACTCTATCTGCCAAAGAATATTAGGCTCTATTGTCCCCATTATCATTACCTTTCATATTATTAGGGAACTCTTTCATGATATGACCTATCTGACCACACTTGAAATAGCCAGTGGAGCTATCACGACACGCTCCTAGGTGGTTCCTACCATACTTAGCACACGCAGGAGTCCAGTTTGCCCCTTGTGCCACACTACCTTGAAACTGAGCAGGTCGAGCTCTGATGTTGTGCAAATTTTGATTCCTGAACTTACCTTTGTTGTTTGGTGCAAGTGAACTAGCTAATGCTGGAGTAGGTAAAACAGACTTTGTTAAAAAGATTACTGGTTCACATTACCACTTATTACCTGTTGTTTTAGCCTTCTTGTTGCGAAAATCTTCCCTATCTCTCAACTTGTCCTCCTCAACCTGATTCATATGGATCATATTAAAGCCTTGTTGTGTCCATGTTGCCTATCAACATAGATGCCTTACCATCTTTACTCGAGAAGCGAGACAACCCAAATAGAAACAATCTTATCCTCTTTCTCATATCAGCAATCATCTCCGGAGCTCAATACTACTCCCAATAATATATATAACTCATGCTCATATGGTTTAAAGAAAACATAACTTCTCCCCAATTTGAGATAATTTCTTAAAATAACTCTTCAATGAGATAATGCTAAAGAACTCCTTATGAACGCATTTCCAAATAAAGCTTTTTTCTAATATTAAATGTAAAAGTGTTACATGCTTGGAATATGATGCTTATTGTGACCAACGACACTAACCTACGGTTCGAGTGTCTACAATCGACTATAATATAGTAACCCAACCAAGGCTTGGGGTCGTGTCCCAAGGGAGTGGCAGTGAAAATAGTAGTTAGGCTAGAATTTTGTTCTAGTTAGTTGTAGTTTGAGAAATTATAGAATAAAAACAAAGTAAACTCAAGTGGGTGACACCAAAGTGTCAAATATCAATGGGGGGTTTTCACAAGTATAACTAAAACAGCAAAAATAAAGAGAAAATTCAAGTATGGGGAGATGTTCTTGGGGTGTGACCACAATATATATTGATATAAATCATTGGGTACATGCTTTCGATAGGATATTTACAAGATAATAGTGACTAGGCTATGTTTTAGATGGAAATAAGTTCCCTCTCGAGCAACTTACCCCGTTTCAAATGGGTTCCCCTCGGCCACCCATTTGCCGCATGAAGGCCACCCTAAGCCTTACCCCACTCACTCTCACGAGCTGAGTGTTAGGATATGGGACTAGGGCTCACCCTCTCGGGCTGAACCTCATGTCGACCCACTCCTTAGGCCATCAGTCTAGTTGTCTTGGTTTCGTGACCTCTCTGTCAAGCAACCTGAAAACACATGGGTTGTTTTGTATTTGCAACTACAAACCCATTAAATTAGACCACAACCACTAGGTTAAATCACCAATAAAATGCATCTAACCTATCAGCAAGGAAGACCCAACAATAATATCAACACATATTTCCTAAATCATACCCCAAGAATGGGGGTTTTTAGCCACAGATCAAGAAATAAGAAATTATACCTAAAATGATAGCAAAATCAAATGGGTATAAGAAATTAAACCTTGATTTAAGCAAACGAAGAAGAATAGAGAAGACCCATTTCCAATTTGGGGAAGATGAACTCTTTTCTTCAAGTCTCCCACAAAACCCCCTACAAGCATGAGAGAAAATATGAAAGCTAAAGTGAAATTACAATAATGTTCTTTTACTCTAATATTCCCAACAAAACTAGTAAAGAGTTTGTATTTATAGACTTCAGAAAATAGTGCTGGCAGATCGCTCGGCGAGATTAGTCGCGAATGACTCGGCGATTCGCCCTTCTTTTAGTTCATTGCCGTTTGTGTTTTTGCCTTCAGCATTTGTGCTTTCTGGATCATTGGGCGGTATACTTATGCTTTGCGGAACTGATCGGGAAAGCCTCGACTGCTCCTTTCATCGCCTTTTTAATCCTTCTCCTTCAGGGCTTCGCGTATTGGAACAAAGGGCAGAGTGCGTCCCTTCGGCGAATCACCAAGCATGCTTGGCGATGTTCAGGCTTCAACTTCTTCGTTCTTTTCAGCCTTTTTGTTTTTTTTTGTGCCTAAGTGTCCATGCTTCCACTAAAATATCAAATACTTGAAACTTAAGTGTTTTCATCAGAAATTTAAACTACACTATTTCTATTAAAATAAAGCCCTAAATTAGTCCAATTTGTGGACTCATCAACACCCCCAACTTAAACTTTTGTTTGTCCTCAAGTAAATCTCAAGTTCAGCAGTTCAAATAAGATGTCTCAAATAGTACTACACAAGACTAAATCATGAACATACACAACAAGACTCAAATTACTCATGCAAAGATCAATTGTGTACTCAAAGATTCAAGTTGTGACACACAATTACCAAAGATTCTTATGCTCGCAATACTTGCTACTTGGTGCAAGTTCAAGCTCAACAAAAAGTATCTAAATGCCCTCACATAAAGAATGATTCCATATCACACACAGAGGTTAAACAATTCAAGATCAGGAATCAGATGCAACGCTCACACTCAAAGAGAGGAACACAATGCAATGTTTTCACCCATAGGCTTGCCCTTATTTTCCAATCGATCTTCGGTTCGGCTCATTAAAGATCAAAAAGGTCTTTCTAAGACTTGTAATGGGGCTGAGTGCAAAGGTATGGTCATTTAGGCTCAATGACTTTTTCCTCATGAGATGTGGTATTCTCAAGGCATCCCCTTCTTTTCCTTTATCAATTCTTTTTGTAGTGCTTCTAAGTCATCTTTTTATTCACCTCCTTGGATTTCTTGGAAACCCAATTTCTTTTGTACTTTTATTCCACAACTTTTCTTTTTCATTCTTTTCTTTTCTTTTTCTTTTCTTTTTTTTATATGGAGGGTTTCCATATTTCCGCAACACCATGGGTTAAGGGAGACTTTTCTTGCACTTCTTGACTTCTCCTTTTCCTTTGTCACCACACCCCTAACTTAGGCTTTTGGCCTAAGTTGGCTATTCACTAAACCACAAATCAATAGGATTATAGCTAGTGGATCAAGTAAGGTCTAGGGTTCATCAAGGTTCTTTCAAAGAAAGTTAAGGCTCAAAGGGTGTTCAAAAGAGTTTCACACACTCATGGGTAGGCCACAAAAGAGGTATATGTCAAATTGGCTCACACTCTTCAAAAGTTACCTAAAATCATCTCAAGAGCACACCTTACTAAATCAATCAGACTAATGAGACAAATTCTAGGTTTATTCATGCAAGGTTCAAAGTAAGCTCATCACACAAGGCATCGACACTTAAGTCAAACAAGACTACACATTTTCGCTAGTGTGCAACGGTCATTACAAGAGAATCAATTTGAGAAATGACTAATCACAACGAGATGCAAAGAGTTCATATATTGTCTATGCAACTTCATTTGTTCTCGTCATAGACACACATTCATGTTTGTTCGATTGTGAGCACTATTCAAGTCATCAGTATTGATCGAAACTGAGCCTTGAATTTGTACAAAAACAACCACTTTCAACATAAGAGGTGGCGAAACTTTTCGAAAAATGAAAATTTTTCAGAAGGGTCAAAATTATTTTTTAATTAAACCCAAAAGAGAGCCATAAGCTCAAACAATCGCAAAGCATTTTTTAAAATACAATTAAAAATAGAAAACCCAAATATATATAGAAAACATCATTCAAACACAAGAAAACAAGGTGAGCCTCACCCCACCACAAAAGAAATACATTTGTCCTAAAATGCGAGTAATAGTATCTAAAAATAAAATCAAAACAAGACAAGGAGAGAGGTAAAGAGAAATCATGTCTATGCGGCCTCTCCTACTGTCGGGGCATCAGAACTCTAAGATGCAGTCTGTAATTGGACATTAGTACCCGGAGTAGTCACATCAAGAGCAGCAGTGCCAGGTCCTGTAGGGGCTGCTGTGGATGTCTCAACATGCGATGCCTGGATCACCAGGTGCACAACTGTCCCTGCCAGATCTGATAAGTTCCCAAAGATGTTCTGCTCCTCTTGTACTACTGTCAACTCCTCATCAGTCTCAACATCTGAATCTACAGTTGTTGCCTCTCCAGGTGCATCCCAGTCCTCAGTGGTTCTCATAAAGTCATTGAAGTCAACAAATTTCAGAAAGTTTACGTCCCTTCGTAGACCCGTAACATCGGCTTGCAAAGTCGGTACCCCAGATGACCTCCCCTATCTGCGCTCACATGCTGTAACCTTCAAGGTCAAAGAATTGACAGAGGTCTGGATGGGGAAAGTGCAGCAACTATAACTCTCTCAATCATCCCTAGGACTTACTTCTCCAATCTGGTTTCCCGTGCCTCAACTGATTGGGCTAGACACCCCATCTTCAGGATCATACCCTGAGTGAACTTGATCGGTTGGCCGGAAGAAAAAGCACCTGGATCCTGTGAAGAGGAGGAAGGAGCTTATTTTCTATGATGGTCTGGACCCCATCACCATTTAACCTATTAAGCATCCTAGGTTGAGGCACGATAGGAAGTGTAGGAGCCACTAGAGGTGCCTGTGCTGGCTCTGGATTTGGCTAAGGGGGAGTTGTGGCTGAGGTAACCCTGGTGAAGGTGGCAGCATTTGATGAAACTCTGGTGGGTGAGGATTAAGGCAGATTTCTGAGTCTGCTGTATCGTTGAATCAATGGTTGGTTATTTTCAAGCTCATCCCAATCAGTGTTGGCCTCAGCAACTACTCCTTTCTTTGCTATTCTTTTCTTCTTTTTGGCTTTACCTTGTTGGAGATCTTCGCCTCCTCTCTTTGGAGGATTTGAGCCTCCTTCATTAATAGAAATTCCTAGTGTTGCTTTCTTCTAGAGTTGAATGTTGGAGCTAGTGCGTACCAGACCTGCAATAGTTTTATGATTAGTCGAAAAAGCAATCAAATTTAAAGACAAAAAATTGTTACAGACAGGTTCCCCGTTCCACTCGGCGATTCGCCAAACCACTTTGGCGATCAAGGTTGAGCTCGCCGAGTGGATTATCTTGCAACCAGGGCAAATCGGCAATGGACAAGTCTACTCAGTGAGTCACCGACTTCTTTCAGTGATGACAACATTGTCTACCGAAAGATAGAGTGAAAGAGGGAAAAGAGGCATGCAAAGGGCGATCTAAAGTCCTATCGGTGAATTGCCGACTAATTTCGGCGATCACGAATGTGTCGGCCGAAAGTTACTGGTCTTATAGCATGAAGGACATGGATTAAGGGCGGTCTTCAACCAGTAGGCAAACCGCCGGGTCGTTCTCTGAGCTCGACCCAGCTCGACGAATGACATAACGTGCCCATTTTTCAACCCAACTGTCAAAACCGACCTTACGATCTTCAAAAGTAAAATCAAAGCACGCACACACGAAATTCACCTAAAACACGTACTTCCCATCACCCTGGAGTACTCAGACTTCTTCTAGTTTTATCAAATTTGACCATTTAACTACGATTACCCTTAAGAAAATTGTCACCCATTCCTTCATCGAGCAATTTTTGTTATTTAACGCAAATGTGGGCTACTTAGACTGCACCCAATCAAACTAACAACTAATATGCAACACCCATTTCAAGATCAATCAATTCAAAGCGCAAACACTAAGACATTCAACCATTTAAGCATTTTAGGCAAAATTTACAAATTGAAAATAGCATCATCGCAACCTATTTCTATCAGAGAGGCCCATCACACATCATCCTGATACAATAATTGCAAATGAGTACAAAATTTTCAAAAATAAATTCGGGGTTTTAGAGACTAACCTTTGATGCCGATAAAATAGTTTTGTAATGCTAGGCAGCAAAGAAATCCAACCCCAAGCACTAATCACCGACCAAAATACTAATTTAAGGAGAAAGTCTAGAAATTAATACCTTCGGTGTGATTTTGGAATGTTTGAAACGAGGGAAAGTGAGAGGTTCAAGCTACTTTCCGAGCTCACCGAATTATACAGGCTCTGCAATGCACTAGCATTGAGCCCAATGGCAGATTCAGCCGAGCTTGCCGACCTATTAGGCGAATCGCTCAATGGACCTGTTGCACGCCAAGTTGAAATTTTCCACACTTATTTCATTTTTAACCTGCCACATTAACACACCATTATTTATAAAAGTAAAATCCTACATTTACGACCTTGGGTTACCTCCCAAGAACTACCTTATTTAATGTCGTGGCTCGATGTAGGTCCTACCTCACTCTCTGTTATTGGAGCTAGGCCTAGTGTCACTAGGTAACCCCAATATATCGTTTGGATGGAGTTGAGGCATTGCAAACATTAGGAGTGATCTGATGTGCTGAATTGATCTAGAATGAGATCCAATCAATTGATTCAATGCTTCAACATTCTCTCTCATTTCGTCCATCACTCGATCTTGATCGTTGATATTTTGGAGAATGATTTGAAGTGTGTCCTCAACACGACTTTTCTCATCTTCTCTAGACTTCTTCCGCGTATGAGGAGGTATGTACCTCCCTTGGCGTTTGCACCGGTTTTCAACCTCATATATTTTGGTGGTCAAGTCATTTAGTTGAGATACGAGTGTAGCTATCTTGAAGTCACCCTCGACTTCTTGATCTGCCTCAACTAGCTTGCCACCCATTCCATCTGTCATGCTCAGAGGACCTGCATACACAAACAATAAACAAAGAAAAACAAAACTAAAGTAGAATTTGTAAAAACTATACTAAAAAGAACAAAAACTCTAGGAGAACTACATCTTCACGTAACAACACTCACCGGCAGCGGCGCCATTTTGATGCTTATCATGATTACTGACACTAACCTACGGTTTGAGTGTCTACAATCGTCGATAATATAGTAACCCAACCAAGGGTTGGGGTCGTGTCCCAAGGGAGTGGTAGTGAAAATAGTAGTTAGGCAAGAATTTTGTTCTAGTTAGCTGTAGTTTGAGAAATTATCGAATAAAAACAAAGGAAACTCAAGTGGGTGACACCAAAGTGTCAAATATCAATGGGGGTTTGCCACAAGTACAACTAAAACAACAAAAATAAATATAAAATTCAAGTACGGGGAGAAGTTCTTAGGGTGTGAACGCAATATATATTGATATAAATTGTTGGGTACATGCTTTCGATAGGAAATTTGTAAGATAACAGTGACTAGGCAAAGCTTTAGATGGAAATAAGTTCCCTCTCGGGCAACTTACCCCGTTTCAAATGGGTTCCTCTAGGACACCCATTTCTCGCATGAAGGCCAGCTTACGCCTTACCCCACTCACTCTCTCGAGATGATAGTTAGGATAGTGGACTAGGGCTCACCCTATCGAGCTGAACCTCATGTCGACCCACTCCTTAGGCCATCAGTTTAGCAGTCTTCATTTCACGACCTCTCTCTCTCGCAAGCCAAAAACACATCGGTGGTTTTGTATTTGCAACTACAAACCCATTAAATTAGACCACAACCACTAGGTGAAATCACCATTAAAATGCATCTAACCTATCAGCAAGCAAGACCCAACAATAATATCAACACATACTTGCTAAATAACACCCCAAGAATGAGGGTTTTTAGCCACACATCAAGAAATAAGAATTACACCTAAAATGATAGAGAAATCAATTGGGTATAAGAAATTAAACCTTGATTTAACCAAAGGAAGCAAAATACAGAAGACCCACTTCCAATTTGGGGAAGATGAACTCCTTTCTGCTAGTCTCCCACAAAACCCTCTCCAAACTTGAGAGAAAATACAAAAGCTAAAGTGCAAATTAGAATAATGTTGTTTTACTCTAATGTTCCCTACAAAACTAGTAAAGAGTTTAGTATTTATAAACTTCAGAAAATAGTACTGGCAGATCGCTAGGCTAGGTAAGTTGCGAACGCCGAATGACTCGGCGATCCGCCCTTCTACTAGTTCATCACGTTTATGCTTTTGCCTTCAGCATCTGTGCGTTTTGGATCATTGGGCGGTAAACTTTTGCTTCGTGGAACTAATCGGTGAAGCACCGACTGCTCCTTTCATTGCCTTTTTGATCCTTCTCCTTCAGGGTTTCGCGTACTAGAACAAAGGGCGGAGTGTGTCCCTTCGGCGATGCTCAAGCTTCAGCTTCTTCGTTCTTTTCAGCCTTCTTGTTCCTTTTTGCGCCTAAGGGTCCATGCTTCCACTAAAACTTCAAATACTTGAAAGTTTAGTGTTTTCATCTGATATTTAGACTAAATAAACATTTGATGCCACTATTTCTATTAAAATAAAGCCCTAAATTAATCCAATTTGTGGACTCATCAAAATACTTAGTCCCCTAAAACTCATTCTGAAAAATGAACTAAAGTCTCCTTATCCTCATACTCATTTACTCAAGTCTTAATTCAAGTTTAAAAAGATTGAAAAAGACTTCTTAAATTAACTCAAAAGGCTTACTCAAATTTTATTCTTAATATTTTCTTGAATTTGAAAGTTGAATTCATGAGTTATGATTAGGATAATTAGGATCTATCAATTATTAAAGAAGTTTTAGATACTTAAGTTATTAAGAAGGGAATGAAAGCTCGACCAAAGGAACAAGTATGGATCGAAGAACGGAAGGGAAAGTGGACTGACGCTCCTAGCACATTCCTGGAGTGGTCCCTCAATTTACTGGGGCTGTTTTTTTGCGTACTGCATTTGCAGGGCACCAGCCATCTTGACACATCAGGGGCACGCTGACCCTGCCAATTCCTAGAATGTTCGGATGAATTTTTTATCTTGATTTTTTGTCCGAATTCACCTAGAATCGATTGATTTATTCGAAACTTCCTTAAATTCATCAATCCAACACAAGTAAATGAAAATCTACTCAAAATCCCTTATGAAAAACCCTCATTGCCAAGATCCTCACCTCAAGAACTCAATAAAAGTCCATTATCAAAGAATGAAGCACAAAACCTCAAAGAACTCAATATACTCAATTTCATGGATGAATTCGAAATTGGAAACTCATGATTGGCGTGATGGCAAACAAACCCATCACTATGAAAACATACATACCTCGAACGAACTAAGTTCTTGGTAATTTTCCTGAAATCTCGAAGAACATCTTGAAAACTTCCTCTCTTTCCTCTTAAAATTTGCCCTAATTTCTTTAACGCTTTAGACTTGACTGAAAATTGATTTTAGTCATCTTTGACACCTAATTGGGTGAACAAAACTTGTAAGCCTAGTGGGGTAAGGAAAAGAGCAAAATACCACTCCTTTATTTCGGATGAATTTCCTTAACTGGGCAGGCTGTACTCAAACGTGCATATCTCTCTCATTCGAACTCGGAAATTAGCAAACTCAGCGGCATTGGAAAGAGGACTTAACAACCTTCAATTTTATGTCTCAAGGTCATCTAAATCATCCTGTGCTAAATATAATGATCATTTGAAGTTGACCAAAAACTTACAATTTAAGAGTAACTTCAACAAACCTCAATTTAGCTCTTTCCAATTTCGTTCTTTCGATATATAGCTCTTTCTAAGACCGAGGTGTTACATAAAACACTCATAGCCCCAAAGAGCATTGGTGGGAACAAATTCTTAGTGCAAATGAAATCATCCATCCTCATGTGGAGTGTTTCGATAATGGGTGGCTTTCCCTAGAATTTCTATACTGAAGAATTAGAAGGAAAGAAGGATTTTCAGACTATGGAAAGCAACATAAAAAAGGGAAACACCTTCCTACATGGAAAACATAGACATGAAGCATTCATGGTGGCATTTTAGGAACAAAGGTTTTTCCGTGGAGTGACAAAAAAATCAATATTCGTCAATCGAGAATAGTCATTGTTAGAGAAAAAGAAATCCATTATCTCTACAATGATGTTGGCTGTTATTTATCGTTCTTTGACTAAATGTATATAGGGGGAAGACTTTTTTGAAGGTTGTAGCATTCTATTGCAAATGTGGTTTATGGAGCACTGGTATCGCCATCGTCTTGTGACAGATTTCAAATGTGATTAGACGAATTATATTTTAAGCCACCCAAACATAATGAATGATTTAGTAGAAAAATTGCTAAAAGGTGTGAAAGCATGGAGAAATTATCATCTTAAATAAACTAAATTTGATATTACATCGAACTATCATTGGTTCTATTTGAGTGAAGTAATTGTTATGTCTTTCTATCATCCATTTTTTATGCTAGCAGGCCTTCGAGGATACCAACCACACATACCCCTTCGAGTGCTACGCCAACTAGGACAAAGAATTTTTTTACCTAAGGCCGAGGATACACAAAGTTTCCTGTGGAAGGTGGCATCTGAATTGTGAAATTGAGAATTAGAAGCTCAGAAAATTTGGGGTGGTAGTCGAACTCTAAACTCAAAAGCTATGGTAGATGATCGTGTCCAATGAGAAATTGACCCTTCATACCTCTATTGGTTCTTTGATTAAGCCTCCCTCAAAGTGATGCCCGAAGGATTAACGCGAGAGCCCATTGATCAAGAAGCGGAAGTTGAGGTTAAAATCAAACAAGCGTGACTTGAAGTTGGAGAAAATTATAGGTCTACTCTGGATGTCCTAACTAATGACCTAAAGAATTTTAAGGAAGATTTGGCCCAATGTGATACAATATTCGAATCAAGAGTTAGGTTGACTCATAAAAGAGTTGAGAAGAAACATCAGTCCACCATTGGAACATCATATAAGGATTTGGGTATCATCACAAGCGCTATGAAGCAACATGAGGAGGAATTTAGAAAAAGAAAAGACCCTCTTAATGTACACATAGGATAGGTTGCAGAATTAGTTAAAAGCTACGATTGAGCTAGAAAGGGATATAGCAAAGTGTTTCACATCATATCAACCAGAAGTTGCGATTAAAAGAAACCAATGTATGGGAGAGAGAGAGACAAATTTCATGACCATATAAAAGAGCTTCAGGCACAAAGAAGATAATTTGAACCACGCGGTTGATACTACTCAAGATTGGTTGCGAAACTGTCACGAGAATATAGGGGAGGCCGAAGGACAAGTACTTCAACTTACAAGGAGCTTGGTTAATGTCTATGGTGCTTATCTCCATCGAAGTGATGACAGTTTGAGTAAACAGGCGCGTGAACTATTCCCACATCTACCAAAAGCCTTTTTCAAGGTCTACTCGTGCCTAGGAGGCAGTTGATGTTCAAGAAATACTGGAGAGGGTTTTTTATTGTTATTTGTTTTATTTTCATTTCATGGAGTTTGTTGTACATTTTAAGTACTTTGATGTTTTTATTTTTGTCATTCATTTTAAGACCATTTTCAATTTAATTGATGTTTTCTTTTAGTTAAATAAATGTCGTGCTTTCCTTCTCAAAAACGTTCCCTTTATGAACTACGTAATGATTTGATCCATGTTAAACATTATACGTAGGAAACCCTCAACGGGTTCAATAAAAATGTGTTCAAGATATCCAAATGAGTAAAATATGCGACTAAAATTCATAAGCAATTCATTAAAATAAATTCATCTAAAGTCAGAGCTAAACATAAAAGCATTTTGCAACTTATTTAGGTGCATGACATACAACATGTGATTAACATTTGCAAAGCACTAAGCCCTCAATTTTTTTATTTTTATACAAGGGAGAAAGAGTTTAAAGGTGGTTGGTTTGTGCTTAAATCTGGCATCTCATCAATACTACAGAATGTCAAAATGAAAAGCGCAAATGACATGCAAAGAGGAAACAGTGTTAGGTAGTGACGAAGTACAAAATCAAATCGTTGCACAAGAGTAAGTATCTGTAGATGATGTAAATGTAGGAAACTTGGATGAATGGACAAGCTCCTCCATCTTCTATTCGTGAATAATTGAATATGAATATGCCATTCCCGATCCAAGTCTCAGCAAGTGACCTAATCCACCTGGATTTGGCCCATATGTTAAGACATCTCATACTGCTGAAACTTCCTCAGTACACCCACTGAATCTACCTATAAGGAATAATCCACTATTCATGCCAACTTCACGAACTAATACAATCCCTCAACAAAAACTAGTACGAAAATCCAACGATGATCCTCCACTCGAAGATCAATACGATAAAGGTCATGTCCCTAAACTGAGTCTTACAATTACTGACTCTTATCACCACATCATCAATACAGTCCCGTGTTGAGGTTGATAAAACTACTAAGAATGAGGAACATGAAGAAATTTCCAAAAAGATGAGAGGAGTTTGGAGCAAAACATAAGGAATATGCAAGGACTGGGAGGACACAAATTGTCTCATTAAAGGACTTATGCATGTTCCCAGATGTCCAGCTATGTATTTGATTCAAAACACCAAAGTTTGATAAGTATAGTGGTCATGGCGATCCAGTGACTAATTTGAAAAGATTTTATAATAAGCCAAGGGGAGCCAGAGGAAAAGAAGAGTTTCTTACTGCTTACTTTGGAGAAAGTCTAACGGGTGTAGCCTCTGAATGGTTCATCAATCAAGAGATTTCTCTTTGGCATGTCTTGGATAACATTTCTCATGATTTTGTCCAACAATTCCAATATAATATCGATATCGTTCCGCGTTACAATTCCATCACTAATGCGAAAAGAAAAATTCAATTGAAATCTTTAGAGAATATGCCATAAAATGGAGAGAGCAGGAAGCTAGAGTCAAACCGTCGATGAAAGACTATGAATTTATTGATGTTTTTTCCTATAGGCTCAAGAGCCTGACTACTTTCATTACCTTAATGGGAAAGCCCTTCGCCGAAGCAATTAAGATCGGAGAAATGGTAGAGAACTGCATAAAATTGGGTAAAATTATAAGTCAGGCAGCCATTAGAGCTACCACACAAGCAATACAGAGTTGGTAAGGTAGTTATGGAAATCAAAAAAAGGAGGATGGGTCCTTCATGGCGTTTAGATCTAGAGGTGTGCAAAGGGGGGATGAACCACCCTTATGTGCAAGTCGAAAAAGAACAATCTAATTCTCCTCCACATTATTACCCATCCCAATATGCGTTTCTCAGCACCAAGGCATATGTCTGATCTCTTCAACGCCAACAACGGCGGGCACCTGCCGAACAAGGTTCTCGCTCCCAAAAATAAAATTTTGAGGCACCAAAAAAGCCACATCACAAAACAGATTATACACGAGAACAAGGTCGGAAAGAAAACATTACCTCAATTGGGGAATCATATACAAGTTTGTTGCTGAGATTAACCCAATTTAGATTGGTTGACCCTGTCAGTCCCTATTTTTTCAATCCAATTGCAAGAGGCTTCGATCCAACTATTAAATATGTGGGTATCACGGTAACACTCAAGTTATAGCACAGAGATTTGTTGGACTCTAAAAATAGTCATTGAGAAGCTAATGAGGATAAGGTAATAGAGATAGGCAATGAGAAGAACCAAATATCACCATTAATCCACTCCCTGCTCACAATAATAGGCGTGTTGTGGGGATGGTGAGAATTTTTTAAGATTGTAAGTAAACCGGTAGAATGAAGATGGAAAGCATGGCCTCAAATAAAGAGTCGAGTATGGTTTTAGAAGTGATACAAAAGGCACCATTAATTGTGAAAGGTTTAAGTTCAAATTTTGGGGACTCAAAAAAGCTAGTATTGTATATCACTAGAGCTATATAAAGAAGAGAAGTACCATTGAATGGACTAAAATTATACATTCCCGGTAAGCTTTCTACATATGATCAAAACCAAGAAAGTGTGAAAGAGCCAGTTGTGATACAATTCACAACACAACTTCAAATGAATAACACCAGTGTTTGAGAATCAACACTATCAGAGTTTGAGAATCAAATCAAAGAAAAAAGAGAGTCCTAAAAAATTCAGATTGCCTAACCATTATTTACCCTCAAACTCCCATAATTTATTTCTCATAAAAATCCTCATCCTTTTTTCCTTATCATGTTGAACGTTTTTTATTTTTTTCTATTTTTACGTATTAATTTTTCTTTATTTCTATTTTTTTTTTCACATTACACGTTTTTTCCTTTTCTTCTTATTTTTTATTTTGTTGTATTATTATTGTTAATTATTATTATTATTATTATTATTATTATTATTATTATTATTATTATTATTATTATTATTATTATTGTTTCTTTCCTTTTCTCTTTTATCTCACCCTAACAATTCTCAACTAAAAAAAAGAAACCTTAAAATCTTAAACTAAATATCATTCCCCACTCTCTCACGTTCCCTTTAATCAGCAACAGACTTATACCTGAAAAATATTACAAAACTCACGTATAGTATATGAAAAGGCAGAGAAAAAAATTGTGGAGGGGAAACAAGGAAGAACACTAGAAAAAGCAAAGAGAAGAAAATAGTGAATTTTCTTTTGTGAATTTAGTTTAGCATTCGAGATTTTGTTCACCGTTTCAAATATGTGGCTCTTTAAAGTTTATTTATAATTATTAACACTGGAAATCAATAGATCGTAATAGTTGTTTTTAGTGGTGAACCAATTTTTACGAAGAGGTAATCTCCAAATTCTTGAATTATTTAAATGAAGCGTTTGTATGAAAATTTGATTCCACTAATATGAATTTTTTCAAATTTTTTACGCCCCAAATTAAGAGAGGCGTAATGGGCATCCAATGCCTCACTTGACCGAGTGAACAAACTTAAACATAAAGGATATGTGAATAACTTTATTCAAATATTTTAAGTATTTGAACTCCACATTGACATAGAAATTGTTGTGAATGTAACAACATTTTTTAAGAATTCAAGGAACATAGTTTCAAGCTACAATTTTTTGCAATCAACATAGGTGAAATAACCTTTCTCATGGAATATAGTTAATAATTTGTGTTATAAAAAAATTAAACAACTTCGTTTTTAGTTTAATAGTACCACATAATAGGTCACGAAATTTGAATGTTCAAGCAGTTTGGAGTTATTGCAGTAGTAACCGCATTTTACAACAAAGATGCACAAAACAATCTCAAAGATAGTCTCTTATACCAATATAGTTTGGTAAAAACAGGGCTTTTTAAGTACATTGTACAACTAGTATCATTTGATGGGTATAAACAATATCCCATATCAAAGAAATAGAACGAGCAAATTCTCTAGCTTTACAAATAACATAACCTAAATTATTTTACTAGAAACTTTTCATTGTTGAATTTGAGACCTTGTAAGTATGGATAGTTTCAAAATTTGAAAAGTAAGTGAATGACGAAGTTTAACCCATGAGCATCTACAAATGAAAGAACTAATTTAGATCCATACCTTTGAAATCTAGGGTATTTGTGAAAATAAACCCCAAAAATTAGAACTTAGCACACACATGTAAGGCATTCATCCATCGACAAAATGAAGAAAGCATAGCTTAAAAACACCCAAAATGAAATATGGTGTCCACCAACAACTTTGAGAGGAAACCAACATGTATAAAAAAATTGTGACAAAAAAACTCATCTATAGTAGAGAAGCAATACAAGACCGCACAAAAGGGAAAAAGAGTAGATTATCTAGGTGATGAACTGGTACGTTTTGAGGAACAACAATTTCCGATCTAGCCCCCAAATGCAGAACAAAATATTTGAATCGTAGGGATTTTATTTATTTAATATTTAGGTTTTTTATTTTTCAAATTTTTAATATGTACAATACGTGGCGTCTTTTGTGTCTTTTCAACTAGCTTTTATTAGTTATTACGACTAGGTAGTCAATTATTTGAGGACCAGAGTAAGTCTCATCGCTAACAAATAGGGAATAAGAGATTAGAAAACATTCTCGTCCCTATACCGGTATGTTTAAGGACCAGATCTTTAACTCTTCACAAAATATTGGTCGCAAATAGTGTTTTTTCTTCTAGTGGTGCAATTTATTGGCCACCAGTTTTCACTGAAAGTGGAGCCTAATTTTCTGGGCATTTTTTATTTCTTTGTGGAAGGTATATATTTATATTCTTATAACTCCTAGACGTACAATTGTATTGGAAAGAAGATGAAGAAAAGAATCTTATATGTCATTTTTTCTTTCATCATTTTCAGTTCTGAAGGACTTGAATTATACTCCATTTTCTACATAATGAAATTTATAGTCGTTACCCGTGGTTTTTCCCGACTTCAATTTTCCACATTAAATTGTGTGTCGTTTGTAGTGATTCAAGAATTCTTTCTCGATTATTTACATCTATCATGCTTTTGATACACCCTATTTTCTAACATAATGAACAAAATCAAGTTCTCTTCTTCTTTAAGTTAACTTGCTTATCCTTCATAATAAATTACCCTTATATAGCAGAACCATATTCACCAGTGTTTTCCAAGTATTTTATTTAAGTTTGTTATTTTTTACTTAAATGTTATACCATTAGATACACTCTAGTTGTTGTTGACATCTTCTTCTTAAGAGGAAAGGATATTCCTCAAAACAACAAAGACAATATGTTATAGAATACAAACATTGATGAACAATAAATCTATCCAGTATATTTGTCCTGCTAAAAATGCACTATATAATAAAATCTTTATCTTTGCATCAAACTAAAACCGAGAAACCCAAACATAGTGCAATATGCATTGATGTTAAACTCTTTTGAACCTAAATTTTAACAAATCAGTAAATTGATTTTGGAATAAAATATTCTAAAAAATAACTAAATTTTAATCTCTATCTATTAGTTAATAGTAGAACAAGGTATAAGCAAACATCCTATGAAGCAAAACAATAACACAATATCTAAATCATTGGGGTAGCATAGAGTAAAAATCAAATCAGGACATGGACAATTGAACAACACCAAATGTAATTAGGAAAAAAGCACCCAAACAAACAACATAATATTGATTACTATTGCATAATGTAGATAAAACAAAATTAAAGTTTCTAATAGTTGTATGATATATATAGCTGATATTTTGTTTGACAATCAAATCCAAAACTTTAGTACTGTCACGCTCTGAGCCTACACCCTAGGTGGGACTCGCACTTGAGAACCATTGCTGACACCAAGCGAACCCTTGGCCTAGCTTAACTCTTAGCGGAAGACTTATTCCTGATAAAAACACTATAAAAGTAAACGGGAATATTAATAAATAACTTAGAATGTATAAAGAAACATTCAATAGCAAAAATGGAACTCAAGTCTCAAACATCAAAAAATGAATGGAAAGACTCCAGACCTAACATCAACTAATTGTTTATAAAGCCTCTAATAACTGAGATGTACGTCGGGACAAGACCCACGATGTCCTACTAACTAATAAAGCAATAAAAAGGGGTCCTACAGAAGCAAATAGGCTCACCAACAAGTCCGAAGCTCAACTAGAATCAACGATGTGCTGGATGCTGATCTTGGTTACCTGTATCTACATCATAAAAAGATGCAGGACAACTGACATCAGTACATTGAATGTACGAGCATGCAAAGGGAATTATAAAAGAAGACATAAGCTTGAAAAATGAACTAAAAGAACAAACCTGGTCTCAACTAAACTAAACTGAACTGATTTCAATATAAAGCAGTATAGTAAATGCAGTATAAATAAAAGCCTTAAAAACATGGATAACAACTCTGTGTATTGAGAAATACAATAGTAACTCAATTTGTATGCAAAGATACTATATAAACTTTGTCTGTATTAAAAAATACAGTTATATCTGTGTATATATTAATACAAAATACTTATGTGGCAGTTTCTCTAACCGACAACCATCACCTAAGAGCTATGTGATGATACAACGTTTTGCCTCATGCTGCTATGAACGTCCTATACCTTTCCAGGGGTATAAAAAGTATGACTCTTTTCTACCCATGATGGCTACATAGTTTATGGGGGCTGGGAGTTGTCTAAACTTTCCCCCATATTGGTGCTCATAACTACTCCCAAAATATAATTAGCTCATATGTTTAAAAAAAAAACTCTTTCTGTGGTTTGAGATAATTACTCAAACACTATCCCAAACGCTCTCTAGGAAATCACTATTTCCTCTCTTGCTTAATTGTGAAAGCACATACTCTTTACTGACAACTACCTCAAAGTCTCTTTTGGAAATTGGTGTTTCCTTTCTTGTTTAAATGTGAAAATATTTACTCTTTGGGAATACATAGTCCCCATATACATTTTTTGAAGAAATGAACTTTACTCTTTACTCTTTATTCAACTCTAAACTCAAGTCACAAAACACGTTTAAAGCATTTGCAAAAGACTTGTTGAAAAGACTCTAAGAACGATCTAGACTTGACTCTTAACATTCCTTGAATTTGAATTTATGGATTCAAGGTTGTGATTCATGTTTATGGATGATATCATGATGTTTAGACGTACCTTAGAGTGTAGAAATCAACTAGAAATCATAGATACGGTTCAAGGAAACTTAAACGGAGAGAAATGGGAAAGGATAGAAGACCTGCCGACCCAAACGCTCTGAGTGGCGCTCGGCGCCAGAGGTAAAACAATAGAACTGGGGTTGGGGCGCTCTAAGTAGCACGGTACCCCGGAGCCCTACCTACATACACTTATGTGGTGCGTGATTAACGTTTCAAGGACACTTCATTCAATTCTAAGTGTCAACGATCTCTAGTTAGTATATAACCCAACTAAATGAGTTGGGTTCAAATCCCACAGGGAGCGGTACGTGTTTAAGATTCAATAGGAAAGTGCGAGTATGCTCAAGTCAATCATAGGAATAGACATTATTGAATAAACACATAATTCAAATTAGGGGGTGACACGAATGTCAAATAACAGGGGGTTTTGATTGTACTTATCAACTACAACAGTAGCAAATAGCAAGGAATAACAATAATGAGATCGTTTCTTGGGATGTGATTCGATTATGGACTAATGTAAACAAATGGGTAATTGCAACTTTTAGTAAATAGTTGTAAATTAGTGAATAGGCTAGAGTATAGAGAAGGTAAACTTTCTCTCGAACAATTACCCCGAATCAAGTCGGTTTTTCTTGAACACCAACAAGCAAGCAAATAAGAACCTACACCTTAGTCTATTCACTCTATCGAGCTGAATGTGTGGAAAAGGGTTTAGGATTCACTCTCTCGAGCTGAACCCATGACAACCCATTACCCAAAGACAATCAATTCAATAATCTTAGTTTTAAAACCTCTCTCTTGAGCAAGACAAAAACACGAACGTAGAATTGCATTTATAGATACAATCTTGTATATTAAACCACAATTAGTGAATGAAATCACTTTTAAACAACATTTAAACTAACAATTAGCAATACCCATCAGTTAAATCAACCCATAACCGCATAATCACACCCCAAGAATTGGAGTTTTAGCTAGACATCATAAAAAGATAGCAATCGTTACCTAAATGTGTTTCCATCAACTGGGTAAGATTAATTTCGTTTTTACAAAGGTCCAAATTGAAGAATCTCAAAGACCCACTTCCAATTTCTCAAAAATGGAAAACTTCAAATCTTTAAAGCTAAGGAAAACTTGTCTCAATACTCTCAGTTCAAAACTAACTCCAAAAATATGATAAACCTTGTGATAAAAAGCTTGCTTCCCAAACTAAATATTCAAAAACGTATTTATAGTCGCCAAAAATATGATGCGAAGGACCATTGGGCGCAGTAGGTCGAGATCACCTATCAACTCGGTGATCCACCCTTTGGTCAGTTCCATCGCCTTTTTGCTTTGACCTTAAGCATCCTCAAGTTTTGTAACTTTGGGAGATCCATCACTGCATCACGCAACCACTCGACAACACGCCGACTGCTCCTTTCTATCACCAAATTGATTTTCTCCTTCATAGCGTAGCACATTGGAAGTTTAGGCGGTCAAGAGGCCATTAGGTGACTCGCCAAAGGGACTTGGTGATCACCAGGCCTTCAATTCTTCCTCGTTTCGGTTTGCTTCATTCTTTTTTGCAAATTAGTGTCCATGTTTTGTTCCTCAATCTAAATACCTGGAAATCAAGGATTTTACATGAGTTATTTGCACAAAATAATCTTTTGAGGACACTAAATCTATCCAAATAAATCCCTAAATGAGTCTAAATCGTTGACTCATCAATACCCCAACTTATACTTTTGCTTGTCCTCAAGTAAAACTCAAGTTTAGCAGTTCAAAAAGTATGTCTCAAACAGTGCTACACAAGACTCAATCATGAATGCACACAAAAAGACTCACTTACTCATACAAGGATCAATTGGGTACTCAAAGATTCAAGTTGACTCACCATTACTAAAGATTCACAAGTTCACAATACTTGCTTCAAATGAAAGTTCAAGCTCAACAAAGGTACTCAAATGCCCTCACACAAAGAATGATTCCATATTCACACACAATGGTTCAATAATTTATAGCTCCGGAATCACATTCAACTCTCACACTCACAAAGATGAATACAATGCATGATTTCACCCATAGGTTTGCCCTTATTTTCCAATCAACACTTGTTTGAGCTCGCTCAAGATCAAAAATGTCTTTTCAAGGCTTGTAACGGGGTTGAGTGTAAAGGTGTGGTTATTTAGGCTCAGTGGCTGCTATCCACATGAAATGTGGTTTGAACAACACTTTGTTTCCTTTTTTCATCATTTTCATTCATGCTAAAAAATTCACCCCATTATTCAGTTTCCATGAAACTTTTGACACCCCATTTTCTTTTGCAACTTTATTTCACCACTTTTTCATTCTTTTTTCTTTCTTTTTCTCTTTTTTTTATGGGGGGGTTCCATATTTTTCAAAACTGTGGGTGGAGGGGAATTTTTTCACATCTCTTGATTTACCTTCTTTTTTCACCACACCCTCAACTTAGGCTTTTGGCCTAAGTTGGCTATTCAAACAAACCACAAATCATGAGGATTATGGGTAATGGATAAATAAAGGTCACAATTTGAATCAAGTTTTTTCCAAGAAAAAGGGTAAAGGTCAAAAGGTGCTCAAGCGAAGTTCACACACTCACAAGGTAGGCCACAAAAGAGGTATAATGTCAAATTGATTCACTCTTTAAAATTGTTGCCTATGATCATTTCAAGAGCTTGGATCACTTAGTCAACCGGACTAACGGGGCAAATTCTAGGTGTCATCACACATGGTTCACGATAAGCTCATCACACAAGGCATTGACACCAATGTCAAACAAGACTCCACACTTTCGCTAGTGTGCAATATTCATAACAAGAGACTCATACGATAATCGGCTAGTCACAACGAGATGCAAAAGGTTCACATATTGTCTATACAACTTCATTTGGCCTTATCGTAGCCGTACACTCATTTTTGTTCGATTATGAGCACTATTCAAGTCATCGGTATATATCAAGACCGATACTCAAATTTGCAAGAGAACAACCACATTCAAACACAATCAAGAGGTGGCACAAAAATTTTCAAAGGGTCAAAAATCATTTACATTGAAAATAAGGAGCCACAAGCTCAAATATCCACAAAATACAGTGCCAAAACAAAATTTTTAACACAAAATTCAAGATATGAACAGAACAATAATCACAAAAGTTGGGCCTCACCCCACCACAAAACAAAAACAATTTGTCCTCAAATGCAAGAAAATACCCAAAAGTAAAAAAAAAGGGACAGAGAGGGAGGTAAAGAGAATCATGTCTAAACAGTCGCTCCATCTGTCGGGGCATTAGTGCCTGGTGTAACACTCTTATCTTTGGCATCATTGCCCAAAGTCACCTTAGAAGGACGAGCCCATTGGACCCATCCATGGAGGTGTCTCTCAAAGAGGTCTGGCGTGCAGTTTCGAACATAGCATCCTCAAGGTCAACTAGATCATCATAAACCTCAGTATCTCGCACACCGATCTGCTCCTCGTCGACCTCTGCCTTCGACACCTCAACTGCCATGTCATCCTGATGAACATCTCCGGTGCTGGTCGGAGGAATCTTAGAAGTTTCTGGGGCATCTACATCATCTGGTGCCTCCAATAGTGAAGTGATGTCTGTAGACTAGAGATAGTCTACATCCATTCTCAAATCTGCCACTTCAGCTTTCATAGTCGTAACCTCAGAAGACTCCCCCTGTCTACTCTCATAAGCAGCGACTCTCGCCGTCAAATCATCAATAGTAGTCTGAAGGGGGTCAGTGCAGCAAGGATGGCACTCTCAATCATCTATGGGATAAATGCCTCTAGTCGGGTGGTCCTCACATCAGCCGAATGGGCTAGGTGCCCCATCTTCAGGATCATAGCTTCGGTAATCTTGGCGGGCTAGGAAGAGGTAACAACACCCGGAGCCTAATAAGAAGAAGTAGGAGCAGATGTACCTGAAGGCCGCAGTAGGCAAAGATGCCTCTGTAGGTATAGAATCAATGTCCACCTCCAAAGATAGATCCACCATAGCTGCTCTCCTCCTGTCGGCCTCCTTTCGAGTGTACCCGGCCTCAATACGTCGGATGTTAATGGAGGATGAAGGGGTAACGTCAATATATCTCTAGTCACATCCCGAGGGACTCTATCATGCTTACATAGCTTAGTGATCAAGACCGGGAATAAGAGAGATGTCTGATGTTGTTTGGCCCGCATGGCCATCTCCTGCTCTATTATCAGTCCCATGCCAATACTCTTCCTGGATATGATTGACCCGAGGAAGGCCGTGATTTCACGTATTGGGACACTTCATCCAATTCTAAGTGTCAACAATCGTTAGTCAGTAATATAACTTAACTAAGTGAATTGGGGTCGAATCCCATAGGTAGTGGTACGTATTTGAGAATCAATAGCCAAGTGCAAATATGTTCAAGTCAATCATAGGTAAAAACATTTACGAATAAAAGCATGGTTTAAGTTTGGGGTGACAAAAGTGTCAAATAACTGGGGGTTTTGGTTACAATTATCAGTTGCAACAACAAATAACATGAAAATAATAAGTATAAAGATGGGTTCTTGGGATGTGATTGGATTATGGTCTAAGGTAGACAAATGGGTAATTACAATTAATAGTAAATAGCTATAAATCAGTGAATAAGCTAGACTTTAGTGGGGATAAACTTTCTGTCGAACAATTCACCCCGAATCAAATTGGTTTCTCTCGAACACCAATTAGCAACAATTAAGAACACCATACGCTTTAGTCTATTCACTCTCTTGAGCTGAATGTGTGGACAAGGGTTTAGGATTCATTCTCTCGAGTTGAACCAATGAGAACCCAATACCCATACACCATCAAATCAGTAATCTTGATTTTAAAACCTCTCTCTTAAGAAAGCCAAAAATATGAAGGTAGAGTTTCATTTGCAACTACAAAACTTTAGATTAAGCCACAATTACTAAATGAAATAACTTTTAAACAACATTTAAACTATGAATTAACAATGCCCAGCAGCTAAATCAACCCATAATCACACTCAAAGAATTGGGGTTTTAACTAGACATCATAAAAAGATAAAAATCATTACGAAATTGTGTTTCCATCAATTGGGTAAGATTAATATTGTCTTTACAGAGGTCTAAGATGAAGCATCTTCAACACCCACTTCCAATTTTTCAGAAATGGAAATTCTCAAATATTCAGAGCAAAGGATATATTGTCTCTCTATTCTCAGTTCTCAACTCTATCATTCAAAACTGATAATTCTATATTAAAAACTAGATTGATAGATGGATAGATACTAAACTAAATATTCAAAAATGTATTTATAGTCGCCAAAAATGTGTTGCGAAGTACCACTCGGCGACTCACCGACTGCTCCTTTGTATCACCGACTTGATTTTCTCATTCAGGCCTGGCACATTTGAACTTTAGGCAAGATCATGGTCATTCGGTGACTCACCCAATAAGTTAGGCAATCATCAGGCCTTCATTTCGTTGTTCTTTCAGCTGCCTTGTTCCTTTTTGCTCATTAGTGTCCATGTTTTGTTCCTCATTCCAAATACCTGAAAATCAAGGATTTAAATCATTTATTGGCACAAAATATGCATTTGAGGACACTAAATCTATTAAAATAAATCCCTAAATGAGTCCAAATTGTGGACTTATCTGGCCTCCTTAGGATGGCGGAGGATGGACTCTTTCTGGGATGGTATGATGGAGTTGCTAATGAGTCCAAACCAATATCGTGCAGCTACTCTCAAGTCCTTCTTCTCGATCAGTACTCTGGCCTCAATCCACCTCGGGGTGGTATCAGAAATGGGGGGAGCCAACAAGCCTTTGAGCTTATCTAATGATGTCGTAGTGGTAGCCACATTTGGGTAGTCAAAGAATGATCCTCTATTAAGTACTGTGTTGATGTGGTCACGGCTACAATGCACTACAGTCCCCCGCAACATGATGGACCCTACTGGTCTGAAAGAGCTGGCCTTCTTCTTCCCTTTAGAAACCATATCACCATATGCTGAGTTAAACACCCAGACCCATGTAGGAATGTATGGGCCTCGGGGTTTAGTGAACTGCTCAAAGCAGTGATACTGGATAGTGTCCCTCACTGAGGAGTATTTGCCCTCAAGTCCCTCTATAGAGAGTACCTTCTCCTCAAGGATAGTCCTCAACCCATCTATTTTTAGTCTATTAAGGAGTCGGGGAGGAGGAACTACTAGTGGCACTGGAGCCACAAGAGGTGCCGAAACTGTCACCGTATTTGCTGGAGAAGAGGTTGTTGGGACTCTAGCAGAGTCAGGATGGGATCTGGCATAGATCTACACTCTCCGGGACTGTAAGGGTTGGTCGTCCTCTAGCTCAGATAACACATCTTGGGAGTTAACGGCTTCTCCCTCAATGCCAAAGTTTCCCACCAGAGTCTCAAATACGGGCCTCTTGCCCTTACCCCTTCCTTTTTCCTCCATTTGGAGGCTCTTGCCTTCCCTTTTTAGGAGGGTTGGCTCCTCCTTAATTTACAGTAATACCCCGTGCTCTTTTACGGGGCGGCATATGAATGTTGGTTCTTGCCATATCTGCAAAAACATCAGAAAAAGTTAGAAATAAGTAAAGCTAAGTTGCAGACAGACTCGTCGATCCGGTCGGCGAGTCGCTGAATCTCTTTGGTGAGCCAGATCGGGCTCGACGGAAGGATTGGCTCAGAAATTACCAGAAAATTTTGCATGTCAGCGATGGGAAAAGCCTTTCAGCGAGAAACAATTAGCCCGCCGAAAGTTACAGTGCTTTTAGGGATTAGGGGCATAGAGAAAGGTGATCAAGGAAGACATTTGGCGAGTCTCCTAGTGCACTCGTCGAACTCAGGCATCTCACCAAAAGGTACAAAACCTAACTCAAGATTAAGCATTAAATTAAAGGCGATAAGCGGGAATTCGGCAAACCGTCGAGTGGTTCGGTGAGCTCGACAGAGCTCACCAAACGAACCAATGTGCCTACTTTCAACCTCAACTTCCAAATTCAACACCGCAGCCCCCTAAAACAAAATCAAAACATGCACCATTTCAATTAAACTAAGACCCAATACAACCATGCACCCGGGATACTCAGACTTTTCCCGGTTAGGCCAAATTTGGCCATTTGACAACTTTTGCCTTTAAAAATGACGTCAACCACTCTATCATTGGGCAAATTACATCATTTGACACAAATGCGGGTTACTTAGACTTCACCCGACCAGACCCAACAATTATTTAAGCACACCTAACAATTTTAATCACTTTTAAGCACAAATATTTTTGGGAAATCAACAGTATAGGTATTACAGGCATGATATTCAAATTAAAACTAGCCCACACATACATAATTACGATCAGAGAGGCCAACACTCATCACTAAGATAACAAGGAATAACAATAATGAGAGGGGTTCTTGGGATGTGATTCGATTATTGACTAATGTAGACAAATGGGTAATTGCAACTGTTAGTAAATAGCTGTAAATTAGTGAATAGGCTAGACTATAGAGGAGGTAAACTTTCTCTCAAAAAATTTACGTCGATTTCTCTTGAACACCAACAAGTAAGCAAATAAGAACAGCTTACGCCTTAGTCCATTCACTCTCTCGAGCTGAATGTGTGGAAAAGGGTTTAGGATTCACTCTTTCGAGCTGAACCCATGACAACCCAATACCCACATACCATCAATTCAATAATCTTGGTTTTAAAACTTGTCTCTTAAGCAAGCCAAAAACACGAAGGTAGAATTGCATTTGCAACTACAATCCTTTAAATTAAACCCTAATTACTGAATGAAATCACTTCTAAACAACATTTAAACTAACAATTAGCAATACCCATCAGCTAAATCAACCCATAATCACAAAATCACACACAAAGAATTGGGGTTTTAGCTAGACATCATAAAAAAATAAGAATCGTTACCCAATTGTGTTTCCATCAACTGGGTAAGATTAATTTCGTCTTTAAAAAGGTCTAAATTGAAGAATCTCAAAGACCCACTTCCAATTTCTCAAAAATGAAAAACTTCAATTCTTCAAAGATAAGGAAAACTTGTCTAAATACCCTCAGTTCAAAACTAACTACAAATTTATGCTGAAACTTGTGATAAAAAGCTCGCTTCCCAAACTAAATATTTAAAAATGTATTTATAGTCCCCAAAAATATGTTGCGAAGGACCATTCGACGAAGTAAGTCGAGATCGTCAATCAACTCAATGATTCAACCTTTGTTCAGTTCCATCGCCTTTTTGTTTTGAGCTTCAAGATCCTCAAGTTCCGTAACTTTGGGTGATCCATCACTACATCGTGCAACCACTCGGAGACCCGTCGACTGCTTCTTCCTATCGCCAAATTGCTTTTCTCCTTTGGGGATTGGCACGCTGGAACTTTAGGCGGTCAAGAGGCCATTAGTCGACTCGCCAAAACGACTTGGCAATCACCAGACCTTCATTTGTTCCTTCTTTCAGCTCGCTTCATTCCTTTTTGCAAATTAGTGTCCATGCTTTGTTCCTCAATCTAAATACCTGTAAATCAAGGATTTTACATCAGTTATTGGCACAAAATAAGCATTTGAGGACACTAAGTATATCCAAATAAAGACCTAAATGAGTGCAACTCGTGGACTCATCAGGGCGCTCTGAGTGGCGCGGTGCCCCACCCCTTTTCCCCAGATTTTTGACAAAATATCTTATTCTTTTTTCGACCCTAATTCGTCTTGATTTGATTGGTTCTTTCCCCCAAATACTTAGATTCAAATTCTCAACCAAAGTATAAAAGAATCTACTCAAAACTAACTTCAAATCTCATGAAACTAACTCAAGAACTTCTCAAGAAGTCAACAATAAAGAACCTAATAGAAACTTCAACAAAATCCATCAAGAAATCAATTTCTCCACTTTCAAGAATGTAAATAGCAAAAATAACTAATGATTGGCGCGTGGCTGAACGAACCCAACGTTATGTGATCTCACATACATCGTAGTGATTAACCCTTGGCGAAATCCACAAGCTAAATTTCAAGAACATGACGAATCCTTGGCTTCTTCTCCTCTCTTTTCCTCTTTTCTTTTCTCTCAAAACCCTAGAATAATTTTATAAAGCGTAAAATGAACTAAATCAGTTTATACCCATAATAAATTACTAAAAATGGATTTAATTAATTCGGTTATAAAAAGACCAAAATACTCCTTTAAAATCCTGCTACCTTTCCTTATCTAGACACCCCCAAATTTGAACGGGCATATCTCCCCCATAAGAACTCAAAAATGAGCAAACTCAGTGCCGTTGGAAAGATAGTTCAATGAAATTTTATTGGATATCTTATAGCACTCATAATTCATCATGTACTAAGAGTTATGGTCATTTGAAGTTGACCCAAAACTTAAACTTAGCAAAACTCGACAAACTTTCCAAATTTGATCTTTCCAGAAATGGTTTGTTTCTATTTCCAGTTCTTTCAAATAATGGGGTGTTACAATATCTCTCCCATTGGAACATTCGCCCTAGAATGAAATTACTCCTAGTAGGCTAAGGGTGTAACATCTAACATTTAGTTCAAACACCCAACAAGAAAATCTAACACATTTAGTATGACAATTAAAGAGTACTAAGAAGAAAATTTGTACCTTGATCTTGAATGTCTTTGGGTTCAAATAGGTGTGGATATCTCTTTTTTACTTCTTCCTCAGCTTCTGAAGTAGCTTCCTCAAAAAATTGATTTCTCCATAAAACTTTTACTAATGCTACTTCCTTGGTTCTCAATTTGCGAACCTGGCGGTCTAAAATCTGAACAGGAATCTCTTCATAAGACAAACTATGTAATCAGTGAAGGATAACCCATACACTTTTTCAACATAGAAATTTAAAACACTGGATGAACTGCTGCTAACTCTTGTTGGAGCTCCAACTCATAAGCGATACTACCACTCCTTTAGGATATTCAGTAAAGACCAATATACCGGGGACAAAGCTTACCCTTCTTACCAAATCTCATAACAACCTTCATGGGTCAAACCTTCAAGTATACCCAATCATTTATTTCAAACACTTAGTCCCTTCTCCTAACATCAGTGTAGAATTTTTAGCGACTCTATGTTGTTTTCAACCTCTATAGAATAACTTTCACTTTCTCCATAGCTTTATGAACTATGTCTTGTCTTATCAACCTAGTTTCACCAACATCGAACCATCCAGTACGAGATCTGCATCTTCTCCTATAAAGATCTTCATACGGAGCCATCTGGATGCTAGAGTGGTAACTATTGTTATAAGAAACCTCAATGAGAGATAGGTGATCATCCCAATTACCTTTGAAATTAATCACACAAGACCTCAACATGTCTTCTAATGTCTGAATAGTGTGGTCTGCTTGACCATCAGTCTGAGGATGAAAAGCAGTACTCAAGTTCACCTTTGAACCCAAACCTTTCTAGAATGACTTCCAAAATTGTTTATTAAATTGTGCACCTCTGTCTGAAATAATGGAAACTGGAACTCCATAAAGTCTTACTACCTCTTGAATGTAGAACTTGGCATAATCATCTGCTGAATGGGTGGTCTTAATCAGAAAAAAGTGGGTTGACTTTGTCATTCTATCAACAATCATCCAAATAGAATCATATTGCCTGCGAGACCATGGCAACCTAGTAATGCAATCCATATTGATCATCTCCCACTTCCAATCCAGATGTTCTATATTCTGAGCCATACCACCTGACTTTGATGCTCCACTTTAACTTGTTGACAATTCAGGCACTTAGCAACAAACTCAGCAATACCTTTCTTCATACCATTCAACCAATATAATTCTCTCAAGTCACGATACATATTTGTGGAACCCGGATGGATAAAATATCTGGAGCTATGCGATTCCTACATGATCCTCTCTTGGAGTTCATCCACCCTTGGCACACCCAACCTACCTTGGTACCCAATACACCATCTCCCCCTTGTTCAAAAGTCATCACTTTCTGCTTATGAACATATGCCTTCAATTCAAGCAATTTAGGATCTTGGTCTTGTTTCTCGTTAACTTCTGACGCTAATGATGATTCAGCCCCATTCATCACCACTACTCCTCATTCGGTGGAATCCATTAGTCGAACTCCTAATCGTGAAAGTCTGTGCACATCTTTCGCTAACTCTCTCTTTTATTCCTCAACATGGGCGGTACTACCCATACATAACCTATTGAAGGCATCAACAACAACATTAGCCTTACCTGGGTGATAGAGGATACTAACTTCATAATCCTTGAGTAACTCTAACCACCTCCTCTGTCTGAGATTAAGCTCTTTCTGACTAACTACATACTCAAGACTCTTGTGATCGGTGAACACATCTACTTGAACACCATAAAGATAATGACGCCATATTTTCAAAGCAAATACTACGCCAGCCAACTCTAGATCATGGGTTGGGTAATTCTTCTTGTGAACTTTCAACTGTCTAGAGGCATAAGCTATAACTTTACCATTTTGCATTAACACACAACCCAATCCAACTATAGACGCATCACAATATACCACAAAACCTTGTGTACCTTCTGGTAAGGTCAACACTGGTGCATCAGTCAACTGCTTTTTCAATCCTGAAAGCTTTTCTCACAAGCTTCAGACCATTGAAACTTAACTATTTTCTGAGTCAACTTGGTCAAAGGAGATGAAAAAGATCATACCCCACAACTAACCTTCTATAATATCCAGCCAACCTAACGAAACTACTAATATCAGTTGGAGATGTGGGTCTAGGAAAATTCTGCACTGCCTCTATTTTTGAGTATCAACTCTAATCCCATCACCGGAAACAATGTGGCCTAAGAATGCCACAGACTCAAGCCAAAACTCTAACTTAGAGAACATAGCATACAACTCTCTGTCCTTTAGTTTTTGGAGAACTATTCTGAGACGTTTAGCATGATCATCATCGTTCCTCGAATAGATTAGTATGTCATCAATGAACATGGTAACAAATATATAAAAATAAGGCTTGAATACTCTATTATTAAGGTCCATGAGCATTGTAGGTGCATTAGTTAAAGAAATCAGATGACCAAAAACTCATAATGACCATAACGGGTCCTAAAAGCTATCTTTGTAATATAACACTCCCTTATTCTTAACTGATGGTAGCCTTCTCTGAGGTCTATCTTAGAGAAACAAGTGGCACCCTAAAGCTGATCAAAGAGATAATCAATTCTCGAAAGAGGATAATTATTCTAAATAGTAACCTTGTTCAACTGACGGTAATTTATACATATTCTAAGGGAACCATCTTTCTTTCTCACAAATAAGACCGGAGCTCCCCAAATTGAGACACTTGGTCGAATAAAACCTTTCTCTAGGAGATCTTTCAACTGCTTTTTTAACTCTTTTAACTTTGTTGGTGCCATCCTATATGGCGGAATAGATATAGGATGAGTATAAGGAAGAATATCTATACCGAAGTCTATTTCTCTCTCTGGAGGGACTCCGGGATGATCATCTGGAAAGACTTCTCGAAACTTTTTTACTACTAGAACTGACTGAATAGAAGGTGTCTCAACACTAGATTCATTAACTCGGACTAAGTGATAGACACACCCCTTGGAAACTAACTTCCTCGCCTTAAGGTATGAAACAAAATGACCCTTAGGCACTACTAAATTACTCCTCCACTCTATAATTGGCTCATTCGGAAACTTGAACTTAACAACTCGAGTTCTACAATCAACTGAGGCATAACAGACATGAAGCCAGTCCATACCTAGAATAACATAAAAATCTACAATGTCCAACTCAACTAAGTCCGCCATAGTGCTCTTGTGATTGATGAAAATGGTACAATTTGATCAAACCAAATTCTAACAACACCCGTCCTTTGGTATACAACTTGTTCCACCCTCTCAGCATCAAAAACATGCATAATCTCAAATATCTTCTACAGCTCCTCAACAAAGTTTTTTAGATCCTCAGTGACACTTGTACCAATGAAGCTTGGAGGATTCATCCTTAAGAACTCACAGATCGTTAAAGTATCAGCCACTTCCTGTCGATTCTCTCTTTGTCTAAGTTGATTGGTCACAGCTTGTCTTAACATCCGGTTAGCTTCCCAGAATTTAGAATTAGTGACCTCTCCTTGGGGTTGCACTTCAGGTGCATTAGGTACCTCTTTTTCTAGTGATTCAACATTCCTCCTAGCGGGACGACCTCTGATAGCTCTTTGTGGAAACATTATCTGAAATACACGTGCAAGCATGAGTTAGAAACAAACTTTATAGAGATTTACTCTATCGCACAAAATGAATATGAAAGAAATTATATAGTTCCTAAGTGTTGTAGCCTCCTAATTATAGATGTGGCACGCTTCACACCGATAAATAGTACTCTAAAGACACGACTTCATAAACTCCGTAGGACACAAGAACTCTGTGCTCTAATACCAAGTTTGTCACGCCCCGAGCCTACACCCTGGGAGGGACTGGCA
The DNA here is from genome assembly GCA_036250385.1 of Solanum microdontum. Lineage (NCBI taxonomy): Eukaryota > Viridiplantae > Streptophyta > Magnoliopsida > Solanales > Solanaceae > Solanum > Solanum microdontum. Next base: position 6,958 of record JAJONQ010026960.1, on the reverse strand, counting down.
CTCAAGAACCATTGTTGGCCCCAAGCAAACCCTTGGCCTGGATTAACTCTTAGTGAAAGACTTAATCATGATAAAAATACTTTAAAAGTAATCTAGAATCTTAATAAATAACTTAGAATGTAGAAAGAAACATTCACTAGCCAAAATAGTACTCAAGTCTCAAACATGAAAATAGGAATGGAAAGACTCTACAACTAACGTCAACAACTGAGATGGACGTAGAGACAAGACCCACGATGTCCTAATGAACTAACTAAAAAACAATAAAGGTCCTTTGGAGGCAAGGAGGCTCACCAACAACTCTAAAGCTCAACTATAATCAATGATGCGCTATATGTTGATCCTAGTTACCTATATATGCACCATAAAAAGATGCAGTTCAACTGGCATCAGTATATTGAATGTACGAGCATGCGAGGAAAATTCTAAAAGAAGACATAATCTTGAAAAGGGAACTGAAAGAACAAACCTCGTCACAACTCAAGTCAACTGAATTTATTTCAATATAAAGCAGTATAGTAAATGCAGTATAAAGAAAAGATTTCAAAACATGGAGAACAACTCTGTGTATTGAGAAATACAATAGTAACTCAAATTGTATGCAAAGATACAATATAAACTTTGTTTGCATTTTAAAATACCATTATCTCTTTATATATAAGAATACAAAATACTTTTGAGGGAGTTTTTCTAACCAACAAACATCACTTAAGAGCTATGTGATGATACAACGTTTTGCCTCACACTGCCAGGCCCTTCCTATACCTTGACTGGGGTATAAAACCTGACTACTAAGTGGATCCACTAGTCTATGCCAAAAAGCACTAAGAAATCATCAAAAAATTATCACCCTTTTCTACCCATGATGTTTGCATGGTTTTTAGGGGTTGGGAGTTGTCTGAACTATCCCCATATCGGTGCTCAATACTACTCCCAAAATATAACTAACTCATATGTTTGAAAGAATAACTCTTTATATGGTTTGAGATGATTACTCAAAAACTAGCCCGAAAGCGCTCTAGGAAATCAGTGTGTCCTCTCTTGCTTAATTGTGAAAGCGCTTACTCTTTACTGAAAACTAGCTCAAAGGCTCTTTTGGAAATCGGTGTTTCCTTTCTTGTTTAAATGTGAAAAAATTTACTCCTTGGGAATACATAGTCCCCATATACTTTTTTTTTTTGAAGAAATGAACTTCACTCTTTACTCTTTAGTCAATTCTTAACTCAAGTCTTAAAACAAGTTTAAAGCATTTGCGAAAGACTTCTTGAAAAGATTCTAAGAACTCTCTAAACATGGCTCTTAACTTTCCTTAAATTTGAATTTATGGATTCAAGGCTATGATTCATGTTTATGGAGGATATCAAGATGTTTAGACGTACCTTAGACTGTAGAAGGAAACTAGAAAACATAGGTACGATTCAAGGAAATTCAAACCGAAAGAAATGGGAAAGGGTAGAAGACCTTGCGACCCTGGCGCTCTGAGTGGCTCCGACTCCAGAGGTAAAACTAAAGAACTGGGGTTAGGGCACTCTGAGTGGCACGACACCCCAGATCCCTACCCGCAGACACCTATGTGGTGCGCTCTAGGTGGTGCGGCGCCCCACCCCTTTTCCCCAGATTTTTGATGAATTTTCTTGTTCATTTTTCTACCCTAATTTGTCTAGACTCGGTTGGTTGTTTCGCCAAACACTTAGATTCGAATACCCAACCAAAGTATACAATAATATACTCAAACCTAACTTCAAATCTCATGAAACTAACTCAAGAACTCAAAAATTAAGAAACCAATAGAAACTTTAATAAAATCCATCAAGAACCCAATTTCTCTACTTTTAAGAACATAAATAGCGGAAATAAATAATGATTGGCGCGTGGATGAATAAACCTAACACTATGCGATATCACATAACTCCTAGGGATTAACCCTTGGCGAAATTCACACGCTAAACTTCAAGAACGTGAAGATTTGTTGGCTTCTTTTCCTCTCTTCTCCTCTTTTCTCTTCTATCAAAACCCTAGCATAATTTTCTAAAGTGTCAACTAAACCAAATAATTTTAGACCCAAAATAAATTAGTATAAATGGATTAATTAATTGGGTAATGAATAGACCAAAATACCCCTTTAAAATCTGGCTAACTTTCCATATCTAGACAGCCCCAAGTTTGAACGGGCATATCTCCCTCATACGAACTCGAAAATAAGAAAATTCGGTGGCGTTAGAAAGATAAATTCGTGACCTGTCATTGTATTTCTTGCATAAATCCTAACTTAACTTGTCTTGAGAGTTATGGTCATTTGAATTTGACCCAAAACTTAAACTTGCCAAACTTTCCATTTGTGATCTTTCCAAAAATGGTTTCTTTCTTTTTCTAGTTCTTTCAAATAGTGGGGTGTTACATGTACTGCACTGTTAATGAAGGGGGAAGACACTATTTTGAGTAAATTGTCAAGATTTTCTGTTAATCTAGTCTCTTAATGATATAGAACAAGTCATTACTTTTCTGGTAAGAAAATTGAAACTTGTTGAAAGAATCTAATATTTAACACTCCTTTATGTACTTTAAGGTGTTGAACACTCCTTTATTTATTTTATAATCATGATGTACGTACGAGCTTGAGAACTTTTGTCCATACTAAAGAAAGATATTCAATAGAGTATTAATATAAATTATTTTATATATCTTCTTAATTAAAATGAAAAAGATCTTTTGGTAAACCACACTATACAACTCCAGCTACCCTCCTTGGGATCTCATGTATCTAATGGGATATAACTATACCAACTCAGTCACCCTTTGATGTGTTAAATCCCATATTAACAACCTGTTAATTTTATATTTTTCATGTCAAAAGGGGCAAAAGATTAATATAAATAAGAATATAAAATTTAAATTCAAAAAGACAAACACTTAACCCACTCTAATCATCCCAAAAAGAATGTCGGCCTTTTGCCATGAAGAAAAAAGTCAAATGCAGACGCTTTGATCGCATGAACAATCGACATGGATTAACAAAATACTTCCTCCATTTCAATTAATTGATTTATTGTTATTTTTAGCTATTTTTAGAAAATATTTATTTATTTATTTTTTTTAACAACTCTTTAATTTGATGAGTATTTATAATTACAACATTACTGTGTTTTTTGTACATTCGTAGACTGTATGTCATAAGTAAATATCTAACAAACAACAAATGAAAATTGAAGGTGTACATACTAAGAAAAGGTACACTATCCTCTATCATCTCAATTTATATTGCAACTTTAAATTTTGAGATTCAAATGATTCTTTTGACATAACTTTTTTGTATCTTATAAATATTTTGAATCATAACTTATTATAATTTATAATACTTTTTATATAATTCATATTTGTAAATTTATTTTTAAAAACATAAAATTTTCATCTCGATATTTAGACAAATGTAAAAAAATAAACTCTTCAAATTCTAATCGCCCCACAGGTTCGTAGGAACTAACTAAAAAACAGGGTTATGTTTTACCTTGTGGGACTGTCGTCCCTCTTGCCTCGGAGAGTGAGTGGCGAATTGTGCTCCACAATGTAACTCAAACAAAGAAAAAATATGAACGGGTCCTACTCATCACATGACTTTTTGTTAAACACAATTCTAATTTCAACTTTAACTTTGAAAGATTCAAATATATATATATATTTTCATGATGAAAGGACTACTTTCTTACAAATGAGTCATGCTTGATAGTGTTGTATGTGATTAGAGTTGTCACAACAGCCAAATAAACAAATTTAATAAATCAAGGTAAATTAACTCTTAGAGGAAGACTTACTCATGATAAAAATACTTTAAAAGTAAACTAGAATATCAATAAATAACTTAGAATGTATAAAGAAACATTCACTAGACAAAATGGTACTCAAGTCTAGAACATCAAAATAGGAATGGAAAGACTCTAGAACTAACATCAACAACTAAGATGGACATCAGGACAAGACTCACGATGTCCTAATGAACTAACTAAAAAGCAATAAAAGTCTTCTGGAAGCAAGGAGGCTCACCAACAACTCTAAAGCTCAACTAGAATGAACGATGCGCTAGATGTTGATCCTAGTTACCAATATATGCAACATAAAAAGATGCAGTTCAACTAGTATCAGTACATTGAATGTACGAGCATGTGAGGGGAATTCTAAAAGAAGACATAATCTTGACAAGGGAATTGAAAGATCAAACCTCGTCTCAACTCAAGTCATTTGAACCCATTTCAATATAAAGTAGTATAGTAAATGCAGTATAAAGAAAAGATTTAAAAACATGGATAACAGCTCTGTGTATTGAGAAATACAATAGTAACTCAATTTGTATGCAAAGATACAATATAAATTATTTTTGTATTTAAAAATACAATTATATCCGTTTATATAAGAATACAAAATACTTTTGTGGGAATTTCTCTAACAAAAACCATCACTTAAGAGCTATGTGATGATACAACACTTTGCCTCACGCTGCCAGGTCCTTCCTATAACTTGCCTGGGGTATAGAACCTGACTAGTAAGTTGATCCACTAGTCTATGCTAAAAAGCACTAAGGAATCATATAAAAAGTATGACCCTATTCAGCCCATGATGTTTGCATGGTTTATAGGAGTTGGGAGTTTTCTAAACTCTCCCCCTTATCGATGCTCATTACTAAAGAGATTGAGAATCAAAGCAAACTTGAATGATCTTATTCAATCGTAACATCAACTTAAATACAAGTAAGATGTAACTAACTTGACTAATTCTAAGGGGCTACTCTAACAACTTAATATGTAACTAACTTGACTAAATCTAAGGAACTACTTTAACAACTTAATCTAATCTTGTGGAAAAGATTGAATCAAATTATATCTACTTTAACAACTTGATAAGAATTGATAACAGACTACTGAGTATCTCAACACACCCCCTCAAGTTAGGTGTGGTGCAACAACGCCTAACTTGGATAAACACCAAAGGAAGGTAGGCTTGGTAGCGGCTTTGTAAGAGTGTCTGCAATTTGATCCACGGCAGGAAGATATTTGACTATCACTCTACTTGAGTTCACACTATTACGGAGGTAATAAAAGTCTACTGCAATGTGCTTCATCTTAGTATGGAAGAATGGGTTTTTGCTGAGATATGAAACACCAATGTTATCACAAAATATGCTTGGCATTTGCCAAACTTGATATCTTAACTAATTCAACAGGTTGTGAACCCAGGTAATTTCAGAGAGTGCATTGGCTACCGATTTGTATTCTTCTTTAGTAGAAGACCGAGTAACTGATTGTTGCTTCTTAGAGGATCAACAGATTGGATTTGGTCCCAAATGAGTATGTAACCAGATGTGGAGATTCTGTCACAAGGATCACCCACCCAATTAGCATCGGCGTACATATATAGATTACTATCAGAGTGGCGAGAGATATGCAAACACGATGTTAAGGATGCCTTGAGATATCGAAGAACCCTTTTTACTGCTTTCTAGTGCTCCGGACTCGGGAATTGCATAAACTGTGATAGTTTGTTAACTGCAAATGCAATATCAGGATGCGTGAATGATAAGTATTGAAACTTACCAAAAGTGCGTTGATACAAGGTTGCATCGGCAGGAGGTGAACCGTCGCCTGCTTTGGTTGGTGAACTTGAGCACATGGGTGTCGTAACTCCTTTACAGTTGGCCATATCCACATCTGAGAGAATCTCAAGTATGTATCTGGACTATGATAAGATGATCCCATTTGGAACATGTTTGACTTTGATCCCCAAAAAATAGTTGAGTTCACCAAGGTTCTTTAGGGAGAACTTGTAAGCCAGAGAGTTGATTACATGTGCGACCAATGTTGGGTAATTCCCAGTAATGAGGATATCAACAACATACACCAGAATATACATCGTGACAGCTTCAAATGTGAAAATAAATAGGAAAGCATCTGATTCAGGCTTAACAAACCCAATTTTAGTCAAGTGAGATTTGAGAGCTTCATACCAGGCACGTGGAGCTTGTTTTAGGCCATAAATGGCCTTTTTGAGATGACATACATAATTTGGAAAAATCAGAGTGAACATAGCCTTTCGACTGAGCCATGAATACTTGCTCTTGTAAGTTACCTTGCAAAAATGCATTGTTCACGTCAAACTGCTGAACTTTCCAGTTATTTTGAATTGCAATTGAGAGAACAATTTTGATGGTGGTTGGTTTGACAACCGGACTTAAAGTTTCATGAAAGTCTAATCCTGGACATTGTGTGAAACCTTTTTCTACTAATCGCGCCTTGTACCTGTCAATAGAACCATCAACTTTCCTTTTAATGCGAAATAACCACTTACAATCAACAACATTGTTCATCGGGTCTCTAGGTACTAGTTCCCAAGTGTGGTTTCTCATTAAGGCTTCGTATTCCAGATCCATGGCATTCTTCCATTGAATGTGCTACACAACTTACTTAAAGGTATTTGGATTGGGAGAATGGTGAGCCAAAAAGCTAAATTGTTTCTTTGGTGTGAAGATATTATTTTTGGACCTTGTGACCACACCAGAGGGTGGAGGGGCACCGGAGTGTGGAGGGGCAGCGACAAGTGGCATAATTTCTAGAGGATTCGGTGGCTGCTGGTTCAATATTAGTGGGGGATGACTGGAATCGGGTGATGGGGGAGAGGTGTTGTGGGCGGCATCATTAAATAGTGAAGGAGGTTGAGAAGAGATAGGAATCATACCTGATGATGTGGAGACTGCTGGTAGTTGCCTTTCAATTATGGACTCTGGAGTGTTTGAATAAGAGGGAACTGTTACGGGGATAGGAATAGGCGGCCGATGAGTTGGAACGACATTGAAGTCCAAGTTGTATTGGACTTCTGGAAGAGTATCCTTACAGACCTGGGACTCTATGATTTCCCATTTTAACGTGGAAAACTTATTTTTCAAGTGTGAGAACATTTGAGTAAAAGGAAAAAT
>JAJONQ010026959.1:0-36177 GCA_036250385.1 Solanum microdontum | reverse complement strand
AAGATGAATTTCAAAATCTCCAATTTCTAGGTTTTCAATCCAAAAACGTGGGTCTTCTTTCTAAAGTGAAATTGATGTTATAAACTGAATTTGATTGATGTTATATGAACAATTATGAATGAATTTATGTTGTATTTGTGGTTTCTTGAAGAATTCCCCTTGAGACCCATGTTTCTCCTTCTCTTCCTAATTCTAACCCTAGTTTGTGTTGGATATTGAGTGAAGGCTATGAATCGAATGTGATGTTATGTAATTCATGTTTGTATGATAATTCTACCCTAGGTTATGTATAATTTCTATGAAATTAGGGTTGAGTCTTTGAATGAAGCCTTGAAGGCTATGAAGGGAATATGTCAATTGTTATATTGATGTTGATTATGTATTACTTCATGAATTACCTTGTACTATGTATTGGTTATGAACTGATTGGTGATTGAAGTATGAATGTCCTATGAAGGGCAAGAAGGTATGAAGGTTGGTTCTTCTTTGAACTCAAGTATAAAAGGTGAATTACTTAGATTGTAATGATGCTATACCTAATGAAGGTTGGTTCTTCTTTGAACTCAAGTATGGAAGGTGAATTACTTAGATTGTAATGATGCTATACCTAATGTGTTTCCTCATCCTTAACCCTCTACACTTGAATTAGCTATGAAATATGTATGTATGTTATGGTATGATTGCTATATGATTGAAAGGTAGTTCTCATGATTATAGTGTAATGTAAACTGAAAGGGTTACTCACTAAGTGTTTCTAAAGTGAAAGGATTGTTACTCACTTATGAACACATATGAGCTATAATGGTAAGATGTTTACATAAGACTATATATGAAAGTGATTATATGGTTGTTGATGAAAAATGATGAACAATCGGCTCAAGGTAACAAAGTCATGTGCTTTGTCTACTTCACAATGTATGGAATGATGCTTGTTGCACTCACTCCGAACTACCACATTGCTCCAGTGTCACAGACACTACTTGCTATTTGTTGCAATGAAGATCCAATTGACTTGTAATACAAACTTATGATTAGTTTTGATAGTTTTTAAAACTTATAGATATAAATCATTTTTTTAAAGTGAAATATGTTTCCCAAATACTATGGCTAAACACATGGTGAAATTTCACCCAAATAATATTTGCCAAGAATATTTGGAAATTTATGGTCAAACGCTAGCTAAGTCTCTCCTTCTAGCATTTGTATAGGATTTTTGATGACTTTGCGATGTCTTTAACCTTCCTAAATAATCTTCACCTTCTCTATGGCTTGATGAACCAAATCTGCTCCTATCAACTCAGCTCACCATCCATGAACCAACCAATAGGAGATCTGCATCTTCTCCCATAAAGAGCCTCATAAGGAGCCATCTATATACTGGAGTGATAACTATTGCAGTAAGCAAACTCTATGAGAGGCAAGTGATCATCCCAATTACCATTAAAGTCATAGACACATTCCCTTAACAAATGCTCTAACATCTGAATCATGCGCTCTTCTTGACCATCAGTCTGAGGATGAAAAGCAATACTCAATTTTACCTTCGAACCCACAAATTTCTGAAAAGACTTCCAAAACTGAGAGATGAATTGTGCACCTCTATCTAAAATGATAGACATAAGAACTCCATGCTGTTGGAATATCTCTTGGATGTATAATCAAGCATAATCTTAAACTAAATTGGTAGTCTTTACCTGCAAGAAATGGGCTGAGTTAGTCATCTGATCCGCAATCACCTAAATCAAGAATTGGTAGTCTTTACAAGCAAGAAATGGGCTGATTTAGTCATCTGATCTACAATCACCCAAATTAATTCATGTTGCATGTGAGATCGCAGAAAGTCTGTAATGAAATCCATATTGATCATCTCTCACTTCCATTCCAGAATATCTATATTCTGGGCCACACCACCTTGCTTTGGTGCTCTACCTTGACTTGTTTTCAATTTGGGCACTTAGCTATGAAATCTGCAATATACCTCTTTATACTACTCCACCAATAGACTCCTATCAAGTCACGATACATCTTTGTGGACCCGAGATGGATCGAATATCTGGATCTATGAGCTTTCTCTATGATTCTCTCTTGGAGCTTACCCACTTTTGGCACACACACTACACCTTGGTACCTCAACACACCATCTCCCCCTTGTTCAAAAGCCATCACCTTTTGCTTATGAACATTCACCTTTAATTCAAGCAGAACATGGTCTTTGTCTTATTTTTCCTTCACTTCACATGCTGGTGATTATTTATCCCCATTAATCACCACCAGTCCACGTTCATTGGAATCTAACAACTGGACTCCCAATTGTGCAAGTTTGTGCACATATTTGGCCAATTCTTTGTTACCTTCCTCAACATGGGGAGTACTTCTCATTGATAAATGCTCAAAGCATTATCAACAACATTATCCATATCTGGGTGATGGAGGATGCTCATATCGTAATCCTTTAGTAACTCTTAACACCTCCTCTATCTTAGATGAAGCTCTTTCTGACTAAAAACATATTGTAGACTCATGTGATTGGTGAACATGTACATATACATAAACACCATAGAGATAATGATGCCATATTTTCAGAGCAAATACTACAACATCTAACTAAATATCATGAATTGGGTAATTCTTCTCATGAATCTTAAGTTGTCTGGAGGCATAGGCTATAACCTTACCATTCTTCATCAATACACAACCAAGTCCAACTCTAGACGCATAAAATTCAGACCATTGAAACTTTAATGTTTTCTTAGTGAAGTTTTTCAATGGGGACGAAATAGAAGAAAACCCCTTGTCAAACCTTCTATAATAACAAGTCAATCCTAAGAAACTCTTTATAACAGTTGGAGATGTGGGTCTGGGCAAGTTCTTCACTACTTCAATCTTTTTATTGTGGACTCGAATTCCTTCCTCAGATACAATATGGCCTAAGAATGCCACGGACTCAAGCCAAAACACAAACTTAGAAAATTTAGCATACAACTCTATGTCCTTGAGAGTTTGGAGAACTATCCTGAGATGGCTAGCATGATCCTCCTCATCTCTCAAATAAATCAAAATGTCATCAATGAATACAATCACAAACATGTCGAGATATCGCTTAAATACCCTATTCATAAGATCCATAAACACTACAAGAGCATTGTTCAAGCCAAAGGACATAACAAGAAACTCATAATGGCCATAATGGGTAATAAATGTTGTCTTTAGGATATCACTTTCTCTCACTCTTAACTGATGATAGCCATATGTCATGTCTATCTTAGAAAAACAAGTGGATCCCTAGAGTTGATAAGAAAGATCATCAATTCTTAGAACAAGGTACTTACTTTTTATAGTGACCTTGTTCAAATGGCGGTTATTAATAAACATCCTAAGAGAACCATATTTATTCCTCACAAATAAGACTAGAGCGCCCCAAGGTGAGACACTAGGTCGAATAAAACCTTTATCAAGAAGACCTTTCAACTTCTCGTTTAACTCTTTTAACTCAGCTGAATCAATTCTATATGGAGGAATAGAGATAGCTCGAGTATTAGGAAGAATGTATATGCCGAAGTCTATTTCCCTCTTAGGAGGGACTTTGGGGAGATCATCTGGAAAGACCTCAAGAAACTCACTAACAATGATGAATGACTGAATAGGTGGTATCTCAACACTAGAGTCATTAACTCAGACTAAGTGATAGATGCACCCTTTATAGATTAGTTTTCTAGCCTTATGGGATGAAATGAAATGACCCTTAGGCAATGCTAAACTACTCCTCCATTCTATAACAGGCTCATTAGGAAACTTAAACATGACTGCTCGAGTTCTGCAATCAACTGAGATATAACAACCATGAAGCCATTCCATACCTAGAATAAAAACAAAGTCCACCATGTCTAACTCGACTAAGTCAACCATGTGTCCTTGTGATTGATAGAGATGACACAATCACGATAAACTATCTTGACTACAATAGACTCACCAACAAGTGTGGAACCATTGAAGGGCTAGAGAAGTTATTCGGGGAAGATATCGAAGATATATTCCAAGTCACAAAATATAGACTCGCTCTTGGATCAAGTAATGCATACACATCAAAAGTAAAGACATTGATCATACCAGTGACTACATCTTGTTAATTCTCCTATTCTTGGTGGCAGGTTATAACATACATACAGTTTGTTTCTCCGCCTATCCCTTATGTAGCTCCTCTTAGAGAAAGTCTATCTATGGGAGCCGTTGAAGAAGATTGGGCTGTATTGCCCTAATATACTACCTATTCTTAGGGAACTCTTTCATGAGGTGAACTATCTGTCAACACTTGAAACAACTATTGGAACTATCATGACACGTTTCTGGATAGTTTCTACCACACTTAGCACATGTAGAAGTCCAGTAACCTCTTTGTGCCACACTACCCTAAGACTGAGTAGGTCTAGCTATGGAATACTAGGAGTTCTAGTTCCTGAACTCAACTCATTTCCTTGGTGCAGGTGCACTACAAGATGATGGTGCAGGTCTGGTTGGCCTTTGATGAAAAGATGACCAGTTCATATTACCGGTCTTATATTGTCCAAACTTATGACTTGTTGTCTTAGCCCTCTTGTTATGGAACTCCTCTCTATGTTTCATCTTATCTTCGTCAACCTGCTGCACAAGGATCATAAGCTTGGCTATGTCCATATATCCTATCAACACAGTTGTCTTGCCCTACTTACTTGACAAGTTAGGCAACCCAGATACAACTAGCATCATCATGCTTCTTATATTTGCCACCATCTCCATAGCATAATGGGATAATTGAGTGAACTTGAGACTGTACTCATGCACACTCATGGCCTCTTGTTTAAGATTGAGAAATTCTCTTACCTTCGCTTCCCTTAGTTTGCAGGGAAAGAAGCACCTTGTGAATGCACTTTCAAAGACAGTCACGCTCACAAGTGGTTCCTTTCAACCCTGCTCTTCTTCCACTATTCATACCAAATCCTAGAAACACCCCTGAGATGGTATGCACCTAACCTTACATGCTCACCATCAGCAACATGCATAACCTCAAACACCTTCTGGACCTCCTCCACAAAGTTCTCCGGATCCTTAGAGATATTTGACATTGTGAATTCAGTAGGATTCATTCTTTATAACTCATGGATCCTTGATGTATCATCCAAATCCTTACGAACCACTCTTTGTTGACCAACTTGATTGGAGAAAACTTGACTCAACATCCGTATAGCATCTCGAAACTCAACATTGATGACCTCTCCTTGAAGTGGTTGCACTACTGGTACATTGGGTACCCCTTGATCTTGAGGATCAACATTTCTTCTTTCAAGACGACCTTGAACAACTCTTCAAGGAGGCATCATCAGAAAAGATACACGCAAGAACGAAGAGAGAAACTTTTATAGAGTTGAAATCTATCGCTCCAAAGAGAGTAAGAAAGAGGTGATATGTTTCCTTAATATTGTAGCCTCCTAATTATAGATGTTGTGCACTTCACACCGATAACAGGGATTCTACAGACATTTCTCCATAGACACCAAGGACTTTTGAACTCTACGCTCTGATACCAAGTTTTGTCATACCCCAAGTCTATACTATGGACGTGGCCGACACTCGAGAATCATAATTATTCCCCAAGCAAACCCTTGGCCTATCTGAGAACTCAATGGAAGACTTACTCAAGTAAAATAGTAGCTCAATTGTAAAGATTAACTCACAAGGTCTCAATAACTAATTAACTCAATAGATGTTTGAAAGTACCTAAATGAATAAAACCATCAACTTAGAGGCTTTGTGATTGGCTTCAATGTAGGCCTCAGTCTACTTTCTTGATTACTCTTATTAGATAATGCTTATAATAGATTTCATGTAAGGTTGGATTGTATTTGTCAGTTATTTACAATTACTCTTGTTATCCTCTCTTTTCTTGATTCCATAAAAGTCTTGGACTTAGTGTGGATATTTGAAACCTTAGTTTAAGCTTGTAGCTTTGCTTGTGGTGTAGATGATCTTTCTTAGGCTTGATATGTTGTCGCCTTAGAATAGGTTTCACCTTCGATGCCTTAGCTTGTGTTTTATCGCCTTGTAGTTTTGATTTGCTCCATGTAAGGCTTGCAATAGGTCTTCCTCCTTGTGTTGGTTCTTATGACCTTTGTTCCTCATCGTAGCTGTGGGTTGGTCCTCGTTTTTCTCTTTCATGTACTGAGTAGTATGATTGGGTTAGGGCATCATCCCTTGAAATGTTCCCCCTTTATTGATTTGAAGGCTCTTCTTGACCCATTCACTTGTTGTTTAGAGGTAGGCTTGTTGTACTCGTATTGAGCTTAATTTTATTGATGGTCTTGAGTCCGTATGCAAGGACCAATTAAATCCCAAGTTAGTATTCTTCGTCTATCGTAGCATGGTATTATTGACATGATATTTATTTGTTATTTGGATATTGGTAAAGATATGCATTATTTTTTTATTCTCATGGGTTTTGTGGTACGATCACGGTTTATGCATTGACATATTTATCATTCATGATGAAATAAGTTTTTTACTCGAATTTTATTCTAAACTGGTTTTAACTAGAGTCGTATCACCTGGACCACTCAATTTATTTGTTTTTTTTATATTATGGCGTGTTAGGGATGTGCTACTTTCATACTTGAGATATTGAAGGCATCTGGGGTGTGCTTATATTTTACTTGAATAGCCGGCACGTCAACACATTTTCTTGCATGATTTTGGCTACTTATGATCTTTTATAGAATCGACATGTCGTAAGACCTGGATTCAGGCCCAAGCAGTGTATATGGACTACCCGCGTCCCCTATGAGCCCCTCTGGCCGTCAATACCATAGTCTCGGATGAAGGAGTTTCATGGGTCACACCTTACCCCCATTTTAGGGAAGTAGGTCTATACACTTTGTTATAGATGGTTATTGATGGTCCTATTGCATCCTCTTCATCTATATGCATTTTCTATCACTAGTATACTTGTTTGTTGATTGTACCCTCTGATTTATGGGGGTCGGTTGAGTTATGTTTGTTTTTTGTACCTTCTAGGCTTATAGGGGTCCAGTTAGGTTATTGTTTGACTATATTTTTTTCTCTGTTATTGTTTCTTTGTTAGCTGATAGGCTTTGACTTTAGAATTGTAGTTGTGGGTCCTCCTGATCCTGGGTAGTTTACTAGAGGTGATGACTTGCAAACATTTTCAAATTACTTTTGATGAAGACAACATTAACCAGGTTCACATGCATATACTAGACTTTAAATAAAAAGGAGAGGGAAAAGATTGCACAAACACATATGAAACGGGAAACGTATTTCAAACAGCAATCCAATTCAAATAAGGAGAAGAATAAGACATATGAATCCAAGGTGAAAACGGAAGGAGCTAAACATGTCATATGAGGAAAAAGTTTGTTTTTTCTACGTAAAACTATTTTCTTTCCCTATAGAAGTGAACTAAGGCGTAATCCACTTTTTCAAAAGGAAAAGATCAAAGAAGAGAAGATTGGCTTTCTACAATCATAAATTGAGAGAATTTTCCTACAAAGACAAAGAGACGTGAGTGATAAAGAGGCTAGAAGAAAGAAGAACTACAGTTAGGTTTTCCTTATAGAGTTGAGTCTGCATTGATTCATTGTAGAATAAGTTCTTAGGAATTAGGGTTCCAAGTGCGAGAAAGAGAGGTGTGAGAATTGTAACAGGAAGTGGGTTTGGCTTCTAGGAGAGTAGACTCCTCAATTATAGTTTATCGTTAAAGAGTAAAGGTACTAGAGTTAGTTACTTTTTTTGTTAAGTTATAATCTTGAATTGTTCTTGAAAGTAATAAAAGAGTAGTAGTTTCCATGATAAAAGAACTATTTAATTGTCTTGTGTTGAGTGTATAATGTAGTAGATGTCATCATGACATATACTCAAAGCTTAAATTTGTTTCTAAAACTGCCACACTATTTGTGTATGCAAGTTAAATTCTTTATGTTATCAATATATAAAACTTAAATCCTTCCCAATTTATACAAGTTCTATTGAACTCAAGAGAGTGGAATAACAGTGAATGAAGTTATGAACTGTGGAAACTATGGTTCAAATCGCACCAAGTTTAGAAACAAGATTTAATGCAGACGATTTTACAAATACAGCTAGGTACGTGCCTACTGGAAAAATATAAAACGTGATCATTGAACTATTCAATTATTTAATCAATAAGGTCTTAAATTTGTAGCAAAATAGAAGTAAGAATACTTCTGTATGCTCTATTATGAGCTAGAAACATAAGATATATTCAAATTAAATATTAACGAAACAAGTTTTTACATTTGGATTAAGACCTAAACCAGAAGAAAGTTGAAAATAAAATTGAAAACATTATCCTCCATGTCGAACACACCCTCGATTAGACAAGTTTTTTCTCTAACCTGGAGTTCATAAATTTCAGACATTACTTCAACAAAATTATATTAAAGGAGGAGAAACTTATAATAAGAAAGGAAGCATCATTAATCAACTACTTGAGAGCATCACTAAGGATATGAGAGTAGCACATGAAGTGAAAATTACACACATCACGGTTCAAAGTTTGAACCATATCACAGAAAAAATCTTTCTACTGGTTTATCCAAAATGTAAAGAAAAAAAGAACATGAATGAAACGACAGAGGTAATTAGCATAGCACATGTACAGGAGTCTTGAGTTTTCCTAAAATGCAAGGACAGAGGTAGTTGGAAAAACACTTGTTCCAGTTAACTTTAGTTATCAAAACTACCCAAAACAATATTGTAGTTGCTCTTTTTTTTTATGTCAGCATAAAATAATCAGAAGGTATTAATCAACTACTACTAATTTATACCTAAGTAAAATAACTAAAGGGAAATAACCAAAACAACAGAAAGACGAAAATAGGGAAAAAGAAGCCACAACTAAGTTAGTTTGTTGCGATATGGGCTTAAAACAAGTTGTTGAAGGTTTTATTGTGTTTCATCCAACTTCGAGTACATTCATCATACTTATGAGAAAAACACTACTAACAGAAAAAGGACTAGGAAATACAAAAATAAAATAATATTTAACACCAAATGATTGAAACCTGACTTATATTGACCACCAATAGACTCAACTCAGAATCTGAATATTAACATTGAGATAGAAATTCATATACATCCACTAGGCTAGAAAGAGTGATAAAATATGTCTGCATGGCATGCATAAATAGTTGATCATAATTTAGGTAGGAAACGTAAATACATAACAGTACAAGTATGAAACTTGAACATACTAAACATATCACACAATCAACAAACTCTAATAAAAAGATTGCAACATATACATTGACTACTTATATGCTACCACAAATATCTCAGTGAAACGGCAACAGAAAGGGTCAGTAAATTTAAGTTGAAACACATACAAACCTCATATGTCACCACCAATTGCAAAGTGCTCGATTTTGATATTTCATAAGATTTTAGATATAATACGAATTGCCCATGGTTGTAGTCCTTGCTGTGAGAAGTTATTACCTTACATGCAATGTCATGTAGCCAAGGTAACAAATTCATATCATTTAGTAAAGTCAAGAAGTTTTACTATGGGTAAGATATATATCCTAGACTCTTTATTTTTTAAGAAATGGAGGCGACAAAAAATAAATACACAAGTAAATTGATCTCTTCCTTTTTCTCTTGTAAGAAATTTTAAACTCTAGCCTGTTGCAGAACAACAATAGACAACAAATAATATGCATATTAGATCATTTTTTAAAATATACAGGTTAATTAGAGTTTTGTAGATCATGCTATGAAAAAAAATACATGATTTATCCCAGAGATGAATAAGTAAAACAATTCATCTCTCCAATGTGCACATGGATTAAGGGTTGCGTTCATCCAAATCTAACTATGTGGTATTAAGAAGAAGTAACACAAGCAATACCAACACCTTCCAGAAGTAGCCTCCAATTTTTTATCGCTCTACTAGATCAATTGTTGTTGTTGAATATAAAGAATAGAGGCTAGTTGAGGAAGTCTTCTATTGATTGTTTGGGACTTTCCTACTCCATTATCTTAAATTTCTTCAGTGGTGAATTTGGTTACTGCTCATTCAGAAAACCCTACTAAGAAGGCATGCGGGAGGCAATCGAGCTCCAAAAAGAAATAGCAACAGGAAGCTTTAGGTATATCTATCTTCAATTATTTATGTAGCGTATTATTACATCACAAACTCACACTTTATCACACCCAAGTTGAATCTAGCTTTGGTACTGAATAACATTTTGCATACTTAGACTTGACCGCATCTTCCTTGTTATTTGCAATTTAATGGTATGTTGACTGGAGCACACTCGGTGTAAGATGATACATGAGTGTATCTTTATTTGCATCCTCCAATAATTTTTGATTCTCGAGAAAGTGGACACTGCATGAACCGAGAACCCTTGTTGATATGCTAATTTCATGTGACAAAAAGTAGGTGCAAATGAATCTTGGACTTGCTTCTATTTCTCATTCCTCAAAGAATATTCCTAAATCATCGATGGAAATAAAGATTCATGTTTTATTATGACTACTCTAACTTCATTGTTCTTTATGGTTTGGTGATCTTGTGAGTGAAGCACACTGGGACGCGGAGGACATATGCTTGTCTCCTTATACAAGTCCTCTAATAAATAAAAATTCTCTTGAAGGTGGACTCTGGATGAACCAAGCAATCCTTGAGAGCCTACTTCTAGAGAATCCAAAATTATTTGAGGACTTTGATGAGGAGACAAGCATGTCCTCTCTGGCCAGTGTGCTTCTCTCACAAGATAAGCACAGAGAACAAGGAAGCTAGTGCAGTCATAATAGAATGTGAATCTTTAGTTCCACCAATGATTCTGAAATAATGGAATGAGAAACATAAGCAACTCCAAGATTCATTTGTACATACTTTTTCTCAAATGAAATTAACTTATAAACAAGGGTTGCTCGGTTCAACTAGAGTCTGCTTTTACAAAAATGCAAAATTATTGGATGACTCGAATAAGGAGACAAAGATGTATGGTCCTAGACCGAATGCGCTAGTTAACAGAGCATCAAATCGCAACAAACAAGGAAGATGCAATCAAGTTTACATATGCAAAATTATAATCAGTATCAAAATAGGATTCAGGTTGAGTATGGTAAAGTGCAAGTGGATGAAGCCATATTAGTCCAAGTTGTTTTCCGTGCAAGAGATACAAGATTAAAGAGACAGATGACACTAGAAAGGATACCTCTATTTTTGAAAATATCGCTAGCATACAACACAAGTTAAAATTGAACATGCCGATATAATGCATGATTTAGCCCAAACATCAATTAGAAAAACATATTTTACCTCCCCGATGTGCAAAGGGATTAAGCATGATATCCATCAAATTCCAAATGTGGGGTTTTCTAAAGAAGTAGCACCAGTAACACCAAAATCAACATAATTACATGTAAGTCTATGAAATGTTCCGGCACAAGAATCACTATCTAACATAAACATCTAAAACTTGATCCATATCAATAAACAAAAGCAAGTGAAAGATAAACTGAGAAAATATGAGTCACAGTTTAGCCAATATAATGCGGATCATGTTCATTTTATGAAAAAATCATCAATCGATAGTTAAATCATCATTTTTTTATATAATAAGTACCACAGGGCTAAATCAAAGCCAACTCTCAATCAATATATAAGACTTGATGATGTAAAGAACAATCAAGTGACTAAATATGAATCCCACTTAGTCAACAAGTCAAAAATTATTCTCACAGAGTCACGCAATTATAAGTCAACAAATAAGGTATTAATTTTCCATAACATGGAGCTGGTACCCGCTTAAATTTCATCATCTCACTCATACGGAAACCTCATTACCCCTTAATTAAGTAATTACCAACACAAACACTTCAAATAAGAGCCTAGAAAGTCTTAATTTACATTAAGTCTTAATCACAAAATGAAAAATTATGACTTTTCCCTTCATTGATCCTCCGAAAGAGACTTATGATGTCAAATATGATATCTACGTAAGTATAGGGGTCCATAGACATCCATATTTCTATACTACTATCCTGGTCCCAAAATAAAAGCTCCAAGTCCTCATGGTCAAAATAATAATTATCTTTTAAAACTAATTTAGACATAACATATTGGCTTTGAAACAAAGTTGACAATCACCTAATCGCCCAAATCATAGATAACTTGCTAATTTACCAATATAGGGTATAACATAGAAGTCCTAATTAACATTGTTGAAAGTAGAAAAAAATCATAAATCAATGGAAATCTCTCGATGCAAGAATCAAGAATCATTCGTGAATCTACCTAAACAACATAAAATTAATTTAGCAAAACCCTCTTGAGAAATCACATATATTAATTTTAGTGTAGCATAGATTCATGTAAAACATAGTGATGATGTGAGAAACCATATCTTGATGATATCCGATGATTACCCATTGATTTTTCTCTCAGAAGTCACGTTTTGATGTCCCAAAAAATCTCAAATAAAATAACTTGGAGCAATATTTTGTTGTGTTATATCAAGGATATGCATTTGATATTTTAAATTGTTGCACCAGAAAATTTGCAACATTAACTTATACTAAAATAATAATAACCCTCTCATATGACATTGAAACTTGTAGATTCTTGTTCATAGTTGTTTATTTGAAACTCAATTCCAAGCTCATCTTCCCAATCAAATACCATTTTTGCTTGTTAAAAATTTATTTCATATTTTATGAGAAAAATCTAAGCTCAACCTTTTAGAACTACTCAAACACTCCATATCGGTCTTATAAATCATCCTCAATTTTTTGGAATCTTTGAATAAAATTTTGGATCTCTAGAACTAAAAACAGACCTTGAAGTCATTATAATGTTATGGCTAAAACATTATTCAAACTGGTTTGAAACTCATCAAAATTAAACCAAAATTTGTGGACAAGTCCAAAATCATCAGACAAACCTGTCCCAAAAATAAAATCTTGAATTCAAGTTTGTTTAGCCAATTGTTTAATAGATGCCAATTCTTAATTTATAATTTAATTTGAATTCAAATCGAATGTTCAAAATTCATTTGAAATCCCATATGCAAACTAATCAGAAAATACAGTTTGAACCTATTGAAATCATCGAATCACCAATTTGAGGTCATCTTGATCAATTATTGATTGTGCTCTATGTAAACTTAACTAGAAACTCAATCAATGATCCAAACCATTCTCGAGCGCTTTAGGGTCTATACAAAACATTCAACAAAAGAATAAATCATCTCTAAACATCTCAAAAATGTCAGAACTTGAATATGAGTTATTTATCTCCAGATGTTGACTTTGGTCAAACCTCTCCATTATTTTAACTTAAGAAATTCTAATAAAAAAGTTCTCCTGGATACTCACCCATATTCCTCGAAATCGGGATAGAGGTGAGCGAAAGAGTCACTGTATCTTGAATACTTGCAAACACACTTGGATAGAGTGTATCCGAATAAATTACACCTAATTTGACTTGCATGTATCTGAGATATATGTATTTGTTCCTCTAGCAAAAAATGTAATTAGGGAAGCTGTTATTTCTCAATATAATTAGGCAGCAATAATAGTGTGTTTTGATGTTGTTTCCTCTAGAAAAAAATTCTTGCAACCCTTTTGTTTAACTTTTAGGATCAGAGAACTTCTTTCTTTTCAATGCTATTGTTTAACCATGGCCTCAAAGAAGAAAAGTTCAACATATTTTTTCAATATTAGATCTGTTGTAGCAGATAGAAAAAAAACTTTTTGGTTTTAGGATTTGATTAAAAAAATGAGAAAACATATTTTCTCTTTTCTTCTTTCTCTTTCTTCACTGCCACACATTAATAGATAAATTTAAAAAAATCTTCATTTTCTTTTTTGTCTAGATTCGTGGAACAACTTTTAGATAGTTTTGCGTCAGAGAAAACTCTTTTTTTTCCGAATGTTCAGATCAATGTAGAATTTTTTTTTTATGTTTTCACTTTTGTTCAAAAAAGAACATGTTTTTTGTATTCTGATTTGTTTAGTGATTTTTTTTTTCATTTTTAGATCTGTTGCAAAAAAAAATCATAACTTGTTTTAGATTTGTGGAACAACTTTTATATGTTTTTATCTAAAAGAAAACACTTTTTCAGATATTTAGATCTCTGTAGAAATTCTTGTTTTCCATTTTTTCATTTTCAGATCTGTTAAAAAAACATGTTTTTTTGTATTCAGATCTTTTTTGTGGGAAAAATGTTTTTTTTTTTCATGTTTAGATATCTTGCAAAAAAAATTTGATCTGTGTAGAAAATATATTTTTTGGTTTTCAGATTTGTTAAAAAAACATGATTTTTGTATTCGGGTCTGTTTAGCAAAAAAAGAATCTCTTCGTTTTTAGATCTATTGCAAAAAAATAAATAAGATTTGTTTGAATTTTTGCAGATCCTCTTGTAAAAAAAAAATTTTTTTCATTTCTGAAAACTAATTGCAGATTTTTTTTTTTTGTTAAAAAAATATTGATTTAAAACTTTTTTCTAAATTCATGTCAAAATAAATAATTTATTATACTCAATAACAAAGTTCTATATTTACCGACTAGAAAACTAATCTATATCTATGATATGAGTGAAGGATTACATATATCATATAAATCTAATCTATGTTCGATATATGTAAATCATATATACAAAAACTTATTTGTTCTTCTCATAGCGTTAACAAAAGACTTAGTAGGAATTATTGGTCGGCAGTGATTGTCATGATGTTTTGAAGAAATTCCTGTTCCATAGTCTAAACCGTATTCTATTATGGAGAGAGAATAAGCCACAAAAAATATTTTCATTTTCTATCTACCAGAATTAACATCTTTTTTTAATTACACACCATATGATACTTTATATAGGAAATATTAGGTTATATTACTTACCCTAATGGGCCTTAAAATACCCCTTATGGATGAGCCCAAAAAAAAATTGCTACAATTATATATTAATGTAAATAAATAAAGGAGATGTGAAATTGTTATTTATTTATTTTTCTCACTCAATGTTCCATACGCTAATCGGGGCCCGAGAGGGTTCAATTAATTTAAATTCATGTTATGTAAGGTCCATTTAACGAGAAACTTCTCATTCACATGATATTTTATGGTTCAAGTTCAAAACATTTGAGTAATTATAGGTGAAGTGATATTATTCATATCACTATCACCCTTATTGATAAATTCATACTGATTAAGAATAAATATTCTTCATAAAAACTATAACTTGTTTAAACAATGGCATAACCACAATAAAGAAATCCATAATGTGACTTCTCAAAAATAGGTAAGTTTTATTTTATTTTATTTAACGACCCTTGTGGAGGGTGAGGGGCTGAGCAACACCCCCAGGCCTTATCATAGATAAGCTTGAACATTAGCTATTACTATTTTATCGCATTATACCCATAGAAATATAATACAATTATTCCATAATTAACGAATTGAACTAGGCTCGATTGTAAAGATCTAACATCTATACATGATATCTTTAAAATCTAACATTTCAAATGTTTGACAAATTATATATCTTGCCAAAATAACTTATTTTCAATACATAATTACCAAATTACTATATCAAAGTTTTATTTATTGTACCAAAGTTTGATTTACCGAACCAAACCTTGGGAATTATGTATTATGTATCTACACTCAATTACTGTTTATGAAAATCGAATTTTGAAAATACCAAATCAAATATTCACCCCTTCTAGACTCATATAGTAATTATATTAACAAAAAAGTATAAAGAAGGGTAACATAATCCTAACCTCCAATTAATCATAATGTTGATTATAGTGTCAAAGAACAAATCGGTAAACCTTACAGCTAAGCTATGAGGACTCTTCCAATTTACAGTAAATAAGGGAAACTTGTGAGAGTTTTTATTCTTTTCTCACTTAATGATAATCAAGGCCCATAGAGCGGTAGATTAATTTTAATTCACTCTATGTAGGAACCATTTAAGGAGAAATTGCTCCTTAAAGTTTTTTTAGAGCCCGAATTTGAAACTCTTAATTAATTAAAAGTGAATAGATCTTATCAATCTCACAATAACTCAAATTGATTAAGATTACATCTTCTTCATTAAAGCTATAACATGTTGGTACAATGGCTTACCACAACAAAGAGATACACAATGTGAGTTCTAAAAAGAGAACACATAAAGTTGAACATTATTAGTTACATACAATTTTTATCATATTATAAACCATAGAAAATTACTTACAGTTATTCTAGGGACAAGTCATAAGTACCCCCTAACCTATGAGCGAAATTTCAGGGACACACTTAAACTTAACTACGGTCCTATTATGTCATGACCCAAGTCTACACCCTTGACGTGGCCGACACTCCAAAACCATTGCTGGCCCTCAAGCGAACCCTCATACTAGCTGACTACAAGTGGAAGAATAACTCTAACATACATAAGCATTAAATTGAAAGAAACGCTTTAAAGCAGTTTACTGAATTTCAAAACATCACTAAATGTACTGAATATGTAACATAAGTTTTAAATAAAATATCTGAAACTAAAAGACTCTCTTAAAATGTCTATCTATGAGGCCTCTACTATACAAAGATGAGATTTTGGACAAGATCCATGACTCTTCAAGAGAACAACTATTAACAACTCATAAAATTGGAGTCCTTCGGAAGCAAGGAGGTCTTACTCAAAAGCGGATGAAATGATCTCAACAGACTCTTGCTAAGGGTCCTAAGAACCTGTATATGCGTCATTGAAAGATGCAGGTCGAATGACATTATTACATGGAATGTACTACTAGTGTGTAATATAGTTGAATAACAAATAACTAATTGAAAGTACTGGAATAAATATAGATATATATTCAACTGAATAAATACAGGAACATTAATAGAAAACCATTTAAGCTTTACAATAAAATATTCAATGAAAGCAACATGAAAATAATATACTTTAGTTGTGGGGAGTTTCTCTACCCGAAAACCATTAGCATGAGTGTGGCAATGATACATCATTTCTCCTCACGTTGCCATGTGATAAACGCTCAACTACAACCATTCAATACTAGGTGTAGGCGATCGTAGTCTAGTATAAAATCCAATGAAGAGTTGGGGTCGAACCCATAGGGAACAGTACAAGTTTGAATTTAGTTATGAAGCTATGAAAGTGATCTAATCGGTTGTAGGAATAGAATTTATCGAAAACATTTAGATAAATCGAAGGGGTTGACAACAAATGATAGATGGGGGATTGGTTTGTCAATTAGCTACTACAACAATAACTAAAATAGGGGAATCAACAAGTAGAGAGGAATTCTCGGGGACGTGATCGATTATATGTTGATTTCCCTATATGGGTAATTGAAATTTACTAATAATAGCTAAATCTCAGTAGGTAGGATAGACTATAGATGCAATAGCTTTCTCTCAAATTACTATTACAATTCAACTAAGTTCTCTCGAACCTCGACAAGCTTAACAATATGAGCAGCGCAAAACCTTCATTAATCTACTCTCTCGAGCTAGATATGTAGAATTAAGTTTAGGATTCACTCTCTTGACCTGAACCCACATCAACTCAATAACTACAATCATTAATCGAAAACCTTGGCTCTAAAACATCTTTCTCAAGCAAGGCCATAACACTTGGTTAGAATTGCATTTGCAACTACAATTCATAGATTAATACACTACTATCGATTAAACCCACTTCAATTAAACATTTAAATTAGTAAACAACAATACCCATAAGCTAATTAAGCCAATAATTACATGATCACACACAAAGAATTGGGTTATATATACACATCATAAAAAGGAAGAAACAATTACCAATAATGTTATCCATGAG
This sequence comes from Solanum microdontum, assembly GCA_036250385.1. NCBI lineage: Eukaryota > Viridiplantae > Streptophyta > Magnoliopsida > Solanales > Solanaceae > Solanum > Solanum microdontum. The sequence goes on along the minus strand of JAJONQ010026959.1, from coordinate 18,310 downwards.
CTGGGTAATGGTCTTCAAGTTTCTACAATGCTTCAAATCGAATTAATTTAAAAACCTAATTCGAAATCTCTTTCAAACTCCTTAAACAAGGTTCTACAATAGAGAGAAATACTCACGTTAATACTGGAGATAAGAAGATTCTTTCCAAAAGGTGCATAACTTTTTTCTTTCTTTTTGAAATTTAATTTATAATTTCCCAAATTTAGGCATGCAGGGCTATTAGGCGAGGAAAGTCGAGGGTCGCCTACAAAGTTGGCAATGAGACAATTGATCTATTACATCGTCAGTTTTCCTTGGCTCTTAATCCTCAGGGTTCTGTGACTTTGGGCAATCGAGGTCAATGTTGCCGAGCCATTTGGGGGTTCGCTGATTGTCCATTTCCTTCGCCAAGTAGTTTCTTCACCAAGGCTGGTATGCTGGAACATTTGGCGAGCTAAAGAGCTACTCGACGGCTCGCCGAATGCTTTTGGCGATCACCAGAATTTCCTTCCTTCAACTTCTTCAGCTTTTTCACTCCTTTCTGCTTGGGAATGTCCTTGCCTTGCTTATTAGCCTTCATTGCTGCAAATCAACACTTTAACAACAGTTTAAAGCATAAATTACGCATTGAGGACACTTAAACTATGAAAATATATACATAAATGAGTCGAAATCTTAGACTCATCAACACCCCAAATTTAAAATATTGCTTGTCCTCAAGTAAAACTCAAGATCAATTAGTTCAACAAGGATGTTTGCAAATAGTGCTACTCAAGACTCAACATAAATGCACACAAGATGTTCAAACTACACATAAAATGTTCAGTTGTGCACTCTAAGTTTCAAATTGTTACTCATCATTATCAAGTATACTCAAGCTCACAATGCTTGCTTCAAATGCAAGTTCAATCTCAACAAAAGCATATAAATGCCCTCATAAGGATGATTCCATGCTCACAAAAAATTCCCCCGCAATATAAGATACCAGAATCACATACAACTCTCACACTCACAAAAATTAACACATGCATAATTCCACCCATAGGTCTGCCCTGATTTTCCATCAACATTCGTTTCAGCTCACTCAAGAACACAAATGTCTTTTCAATGCTAGTAATGGGACTGATCGTAAATGTATGGTCATTTTGGCTTAGTGGCTTCTGCCTTCATGAAGTATGGCCTGAAAATCACATTTTCTCCTTCTCTTTCTCATTCAAACATGTTCACAATCCACCCCATTAGTCAAATAAATATGACTCATCAGATACACCATTTCTTTTGCTTCTTTCACACACTTTATTTCACAAGCTTGTCTTCTTTTCAGTATTTTTCACCATTTCTATTGTTTCTTTTTTTTATATATGAAAGGGTTCCATTTTTTTCGAACTATGCTTCAAAGGGGGGATTTTTCACAAGTCTTGATTTTCCTTCTTTTTCACCACACCCTCAACTTAGGCTTTTTGCCTAAGATGGTTATTCAACAAACCAATACTTCATGAAGGTTATAGGTGATGGGTCAAACAGGTCAAAGTTTATCAAGTTTCATCAATAGAAAATGATTGCCTCAAAAGGTGCCAAGCAAAGTTTACACTTCTCACAAAGTGGCCACAAGAGGTATGTTATCAATTTGGTTCACTCTTTAAAAGTTTTGCCTAAGATCATTTCAATCGCTTGCATCAATCAATCAATCAGACTAACAGGGCAAATTCTAGGCGTCATCAAGCACAATTTCAATACTACCTCACAACATTAACCAATATTCACAAAAAACAGCACAATAGAGGTACGTATGGAAATACCTCATCTCGCTAACAAAAATAGTAGTTGTCCTCAAATGCAAAGAAACAATAGTAAAGTAAAAAAAAAAAAAAAGAGGCGAAAGAGTCATCCTGTCAAGCAAAGCCTGGAGTGAAGTCTGCATATCAACCACTTCTGTTGTCTGGGCATCAGTGCCCGGCTCCAAAGCATCCTTGGTTCCACTAGAGCCCACCATAGATGTATCTCTGAGCGATGCCTACATAGTTGTCTCCATGTTGGCCCCATCAAGGTCCGCTAAATCATCATTGTTAGCCTCATCTCTAACACCCTGCTGCTCCTCATATGTCTTTGCCTCGGACTCGGCATCTATATCATCAGCCCTAATATCTTCTCTGAAAGTAGCTGGAGGAACCTAAGAAATAACTGGAACAGTAGTGCTTGCATCTAAAAAATCTCCATTATCCCTAACAACATCAACAATTTAGTGGACTTCAGCTTGTCCACATATCTCCTTAACCCAGCAAAATCGGCCTTTAAGGCCGTCACAACAACAGTAACACGTTGGCTCTTCTCAAAATCATCAACCCTCACCGAAAGGGTATCAAATGGAAACTTATAGCCCTCAATCAATGATCTATGCTCCTTTAACTCAGCTGTTATAGGAGCTAGGGAGGAGGCAATCGTCCTCTCTATCAACCCAGGCACGACGGACTCTACTCGGGAGGCACACATATCACCGGATTAATCCAGATAGCCCATCTTATAAAGCATGGCATGAGTGATAGGGGGTTGGGATGTAGTAGCAGTAGCAGCACCAGAAGTAGAGGAAGGGGTGAAGCAAAAGAACTAGGCATATCAGAAGCATAGGGGCCAAAGGTACTTGTAAGCTTAGTAGCATGAGGGGGCATGATTTCCTCGGTCGGCAACATATCAACGTCAACTACCGGGGACGTATCCGCCGGTGTAGCCCTCCTCCTATTTGCCTCATCTCTCAAGTCCTAGGCCTCAATGCGTCAGATGTCAGTAGAAGAGATGGGTGTCACCTCCACATCCTTCATTTCATTCCTCAGAACACGGGCCCACCCGCATAATGCGGTGATCAAAATAGGGAAAGGAAGTGAGGTCTGACTCTTCTTGGCCCTCATGGACATCTCTTGCTCGATTAGCAACCCCATGTTTAACCTCTATCGTGCTATGATAGAACCAAGATAAGTAGCCAAAGGGTGTCAAAGGATCGACTCATTCTGGGAAGGCATGATAGTCCTGCTAATAAACCTCGAACCAGTAGGGAGTAGCTATATTCAGGCCCTTCTTCTTGATATGTGAACCTACCTCAATCAACCTCGGAGTGACATTGGAGAGGAGGGGTGCCAGCCAACCCTTAAGATCCTCAAGGGTCTTCTTCTTGACCAAGTCAATGTAGTCGTGCATGATGTCCAATGAACACCCGAGTACCTCCTGTATATCTGCACATCTACATTTCACTTTCTACCGCCGCACAACCACGAAGTCAATCGGCTTAAATAGGGTTTCTTTCTTCTTCCTATTTGGTACGAACTCCCCTTATGCTGAATAAAACTCCCAGACCCAAGTAGAAATGTAAGGGACCCCGGGGTTTAGTGAAAATCTCAAATTTGTGGAACTTCAAGGTGTTCCATACCTCAGGATACTTGTCCACCACACCAGTTGTAGACAACTTCTTATCTTCCATAATTGTCATCAAACCCTCGGCCTTTAGTCTTTTGAGTGACTAGAAAGGAGGAACCTGAACAGGTGGAGCCTGCACCACCGTCTTCTCTCGAGCTGGAGTTGGAGCTTGAGGAGGAGGAGTAGGCATCGGAGTCACCGGGATCCTAGACAGATAATTTAGAGACTTGAAGTGTAGCTCTATTCTCCTACCCTCTAATAACTAATCATCTTCTGGCTCAGAGATGGAGGACGGAGAACTATCTTAAGAACCACCCTCATTGTCAGAGGGAGTGAGGTACATTGAGTTATTTTCTCTCACTGTCGGAGCTCGCCTTCGTTGGCGTCAGCTTCACAGGGCACTTGCCCTTGCCATATCCCCATGTTGGAGGAAGTTTAGATGTTGGGGTCCAAGAGGCAGCATCCTCCTCATTAATAAGAATTCCACGTGCCCGCTTTCAAGGCTGCTGATTTCTACCAGCAACATTGGGTGTAGCCATAACTGCAAAAAAATGTTCAAAACGTTAGATGTAGTTACAAAAATAAAAAAAAATTATAGGATAGTAGTTGCAGAAAGACTCGCCAAACACCTTTGGCGAGTCCAGACGAGCTCGCTGAAAGTTCCATAACAAAAATAATCTAAAATAGGCACAGGTCGGCGATGCCCAGGGTAATTCGGCGGATCGCCGAAACAATTCGGTGAACTAGAAGTAGCTCACCGAAAGTTACATAATAATTTCAAGGATTTGTTGAGCAGAAGGGCGATTAGAAGGGACTTTCGGCAAGTTGCCGAGTGTACTCGATGATCACAGGCATATCACCGAAAGTTATAGAACTCAAACACATAATTTTGAGAATTGAAAGGCAATCTAGGGGACATTAGGCAAACCACAAAACAATTCGGTGAGCTAGACCCAGCTAGTCTAATAACCCAACGTGCTAGATTTGTACTCCTTACTTCAAAATCAATCCTGCAACCCATGAAAAGAAAATAAAACACTCACAACATGCAATCACTGAAGACCCATAAGATCCATGCTCTTAGGGTACTCAGACTTCCCCCGATTTGGCCAAAGTTTGCCAATTTATGTCTTTTACCCTTAAGAATGACGTCAACCACTCCATTATTGGGCAAAAATTGGAAATTAGTATAAGTCGGGGTTACTCAGACTTCACCCCGCTAGACCCACAACATTTTAAACCTAACCCAACAATTTTAACAATCAACGACACGGGAAACTACCATTTAAGGCCAAATAATTACAATTTCAATTAAATATGGGCAACCAAACTAACACACGATAAACACAACATTAAGCACAGATAAAAATCACAAAATGACAATTGCATTTGATTTCAACCACTTATAGAGTGGGATTCGGAAAACCAACCTTAGATTGCCAAAAATTTGAAAAGCTAGGTAGCAATGTAATCCTAAAGTTCACTCCGAGTAAAAAGATCCCAAATAAAAGTAAAAACGATAGTACGAGAACAAAAATATGATCGGTTGTGGGAGTATAGAAGTAAAATATTATGAATATGAAGGGATTTTTGAACGCTTAAGTTTGCGTGGCGAGAGATGACCATGACTTATGTCGCTGACCCACTCGGTGGTGCGCCGAGTCTCCCTTTAGCTCGCCGAGTATTATAGAATCCCAGAAAACTGGGTGGTTCTAACGGTCGAACTAGTTGGGCTCACCGACCTGTTCAGCCAGTCACCGAATGGACTTTTGACTCCCCTAATTGCCATTTTCTTAAAATTACAACTTCTCAACCTCCACATTCAACACCCGTTATTCAAACAACAATAATAAAATCATTAAAACTTGGGTTGCCTTCCAAGAAGCACCTTATTTAACGTTGTAGCACGACGTGGATAGGCTTTCAAGGTTTGTTTTTCGGGTTAGCCAATGTATCACTTTGTAGACCACCTTTTGGCCTTGGGTTCAAATGAGATGAGATTTGACCCATTTGTGTTTCCAATTGTTTGATGGACATTGAGTGAGAGGTGACCGTCTATTTGAGTGTGGAGACATTTTCTTTCATTTCTTTTAAAATGTAGTGCGACCCTTCTGCCTTATCGAAAGTGTGTACAAGCATGTCTTCCATGCGGAAGTTTTCCGGGTCAACTCTTTGTTCCTTAGGCTTCTGTAGTTCATGGGGTGGAATGAATCATTCCTTGTCACCATCCTTTTCCTTCCAAGTTGCACCACGATCGCGCCATTCTCTAACACGGTCTCTCTATCCATTATCCCTTTCTTTATTCCAACCTGGATTCCCACCCGACCTTGGATATCTAGGACGGAAACCTCCTCATTGATTTGCAAGAAAATTCTCTTCCTCATTAAATAGACCCTCAAAATGTGCCTCCTCAATGTTTTCTCCACCAACACCAACAACCTTTACACTTTTCAATCCACTACCCATCACATTTTTCGACAAAATATCCAGTTGGGTCATCATTTTGGCCATATTTTGGTCTCGCTCATTGTCCTTCTCGATATGCTCCTTTGTCATCCTAAAGGTTAGAGGAGACACTTGGTCCTCTCGAGTGTACCATTCTTTGTTAATTTTGGTCATCCCATCGAGGAGATTTGATGCAATTTCAAAAGGGTGTTGCATTGTACCGCCTAGAACAAGTTGATCAGCAACACCTTTGTTCTCCGAGTCAAGAGTCCTATAACAGTGTTGTAACAACATGTTGTTTGGCAGCCCATGAGTCAGACATTGAAGAAACAACTTCTGAAATCTCAGCCACATCTCATGTATTGGTTCACCCTCCAAACATTTGAAGCTCAGAATATTATCTCTTCACGTCATCATCCTTGAAGGAGGAAAGAACCATACAAACAATTCCTTGGTAGATCACCTAACTACTTGGTAGCTTCTCTCGTTAAAGAAAAAGGGAACAATCAGAGACAAACTGATTCATGAGAGATGTTCTTGAGTGAGAAGTGACCACAAATGTCTACAAAATTCTGAATATGCTCATGTGGATCCTCATAAGCTAGCTCTCTATATAATCCTTTTATTTGCTAGAGTTGCCACATTGTTCTAGTCACATGGAAGACAACATTCCCCTCAACAGGTGGTACCCGTATGGCACCAACACCACCCAATTGAATCGGGTAATTAACATCATTCATATTTCCAATTTCATCTTGGTGGCCCAGTTTGCTACCGTTACTTCCGTTCACACTTATCTTGTCCTCTGTTCCAACACAGTCAACACAAAACAAAGTAAGTCGGTTCAACTACAACACAAAAAAATCATAATTCAAACTTCAATAAGAGAATTCTAAACACCACTCCTTGGTAGCGGCACCAGTTTTGATAAACACTCAAATAAACCTCATCCAATCCTAGGTGTAGGCGATCGTAAACTAGTATAAAACCCAACGAAGAGTTGCGGTCGAACCCACATGGAGCGGTAAAAGTTCAAATTCATTTTCTAAGTTACAAAAGTGATCTATCGGTTGTAGGAATAGAATTTATAAAAAAACATTTACATAAATTGAAGGGGTTGACAATGAATGTCAAATGGGGGGATTGATTTGTCAATTAGTTACTAGAACAATAACTAAAAGAGTGGAATCAACAAGTAGAGAAGAATTATCGGGGCTATGATCGATTCAAGTCTAATTTCGCTATATGGGTAATTGAAATTTACTTATAATAGCTAAATCTCAGTAGGTAGGCTAGACTATATATGGAATATCTTTCTCTGGAACAATAACTACGATTTAAGCAAGTTCTTTAGAACCTCGACAAGCTTAACATTATAAACAGCCCAAAACCTTAATTTATCTACTCTCTCGAGCTAGATAGGTATAATCTAGTTTAGGATTCACTCTCTAATTAATGTTTCAAGTACACCTCATCTAATTCTAGGTGCAAACGATCGCTAAGCAGTATAAAACCAAACGAAGAGTTGGGGTCGAACCCACAGGGAGAGGTACGTGTTCAAATTCAGTTAGGAAGTACATATGTGGTCGAAATAGTTAGAGGAATAGAAATTATAGAAAATACATGTAAACAAGTCTAAAGGAGGTGACAAAAAATGTCAGATGGGGGTTTTTGGTTTGCAAATATCAGCTACAGATAACCAAACAACAATGAAATAACAATATAGAGAGTAATTCTTGGGATGTGATTGATTATAGGCCAATTTCGCTATATGGGTAATTGAAACAACTAATAAATAGCTAAATATCAGTGGGTAAGCTGGACTATGATTAAAATAGCTTTCTCTCAAACAACTACTTCGCTTCAAGTGATTTCTCTCGATCATCAACAAATAAGAACAACCCACAACCTTAATACATCCTCTCTCTAGAGCAAGATGGGTAGGATTTGGTTTAGGGTTCACTCTTTCGAGCTGAAACCACATCAAGCCAATACCTACAAATCAATAATCAAAAGCTTTGGTTCAAAAACAACTCTCTAAAGCAAGCTAAGCACTCAAAGTTAGAACTGCATTTGCAACTACAATTCATAGAGTAATACATAGCTAATTATTAAACTCACTTCAATATAGCATTTAAATTAGTGATAATCAATACCCATAAGCTAATTCAACCCATAAGAACATAAGCACACCCAGAGAATCAGGGTCTTAACCACACATCATAAAAATAGAAAAATGGTTACCAAATGCATTAGCCATGATCTGGGTAAGAGTCTCCAAGCCTTTACAATGATTTCCAAGAATGAAATTTAAAAACCCACTTGCAAATCCTCCAAAATTGTACAATTCAAACTCAAAAATCTAGAGAAAATTCCAAGTCTAGAATAGGAAATGTAATATATGGGAGAGAACTCCTCAAAATTACATTCAAACTTGGTGGTCCAAATCGGGGCTCACCGACCTATTCGGCGTGTCGTCGACTGGACTTTGTCTCGCCAAACTATCCATTTTCCAACACTTATTACTTTTCAACCTGTACAATCAACACCGTTATTCAAAATCAAGAACTAAAGTATTAAAAACATGGGTTGCCTCCTAATAAGCACCTTAATTAACGTCATGGAACAACGAAAATACCCTTTCAGGGATCATTCTTCGGGTTCGCCAAGGTATCACTTGGCAACCTCCCTTTTGGCCTTCTGTTCAAATGAGAAGAAATTTGACCCATTTGGGTCTCTAACTGCTTGATTGAAATGGAATGGGAGGTGACCATCTGATTAAGTGCATCCTTATTCATCTCTTAGAACACTTTGTCCGACCCTTCAACTTTGTTGAGAATACGTTAGAGCATGTCTTCCGTAAGGACATTTTCAGACTTCTTGGTCTTTTGTCGCTCATGGGGTGGGACACACTTATCCTTGTCACCCTCTTTTTCCTTCCAAGTGGAGTTACGATCATGCCTATCCCTATCACGGTCTCTGCATCCCTCATCTCTATTACAACCTGGATTTCCACCCGACATTGGATAGTTTGCTTGATAACCTCCTCCTTGATTAGCTAGGAAGTTCACTTCCTTATTGTACAACCCTTCAAACTGAGCTTCTTTGAGGTTTACTCCACCAACACCCACAACATTAACACTCTTCATACCACTACCCATAGCATTTTTCGCTAATAGATCCAGCGGGGTCATCCTTTTTGCCATGTTTTGTTCTCTCTCTTCATCCTTTTCGATCTACTCTTTTGTGATTCTAAAAGTGAGTGGAGAGACTTGGTCTTCACAAGTGTACCATGCCCTATTTATCTTGGTCATACCATCAAGAAGCTGAGACACTACTTTATAGGGCTATTTCATTATACCACTGAGAACAAGTTGATCAACAACTCCTTTGTTCACCAAATCAAGGCTCCTGAAATATGATTTGTCTGCTCATGGGTTGGACATTGAAGTACCATCTTCTCAAACCTTAGTCACGTCTCATGGATAGGTTCACGTTCCAGGCGTTTGAAACCTTGGATACTATACCTAAGTGTCATCATCCTTGACGGGGGGAAGAATCTCACATGGAATGTTGTAGTAAGCTCATCCCAAAAGGTGATGGAGTCCCTTGGCAACTCAGCCAACCATTTACTAGCCTTACCCATTAAAGAGAATGGGAACAACCTGAGACAGACTGATTCCTGTGATAAGTTCTTGAATGAGAACGGACCACAAATGTCCACGAAGTTTCCAATATTCTCATGTGGGTCTTCGTGAGCCAATCCTCCATATAATCCCTTCATTTGGAGCACCTGTAGCATTGTGCTTGTAACATGGAAGACGACATTCCCTTCAATTGGAGGTAGATGTATTGCACCCACACCACCCATGGAATTGGGTCATTCACATTTAGGTCATTTACATCATTGAGGTTGCCAATATCGTCTTGGTGGCCCACTTGGCTAAAATTACTCCCGTTTATGCTCATCTTTTCCTCTGTTCGACACAAGCAACACAAAGAAAAAACTAAAGTAAGTAGATTCAACCACAACCAAGAAAATCACAAATGAACCTCAATAAAAGAAATTAAAACAATACCACTCCCCGGCAGCGGCACCATTTTGATTAACGTTTCAAGTACACCTCATCCAATTCTAGGTGCAAACAATCGCTAAGCAGAATAAAACATAACAAGGAGTTGGGATCGAACCCACAGGGAGTGGTACGTGTTCGAATTCAGTTATGAAGTACAAATGTGGTCTAAATAGTTTTATGAACAGAAATTATCGAAAAAGACATGAACACAAGTCTAAAGGGGGTGCCAACAAATGTTAGATAGGGATTTTGGTTTGCAATTATTAGGTACAACACAATCAGACAACAATGAAATAACAATTTAGAGAGGAATTCTCGGGATATGATTGATTATCGGCAAATTTAGCTATATGGGAAATTGAAACTACTAATAAATAGCTAAATATCAGTGGGTAAGCTGGACTATGATTAAAATAGCTTTCTCTCGAACAACTACTTCGCTTCATATGATTTCAATTGAACAACAACAAGCTTTAAGAAATAAGAACTACCCAAAACCTTAATACAGCCTCTCTCTCTCGAGCAAGATAGGTAGGATTTGGTTCAGGATTCACTCTTTCGAGCTGAACCCACATCAACCCAATACCTACAAATCATTAATCAAAAGATTTGGTTCAAAAACCTCTCTCTCAAGCAAGCTATGAACAAAACGTTAGAACTACATTTGAAACCATAAATTATAGATTAAATCATAGCTAATGATTACAATCACTTCAATATAGCATTTATGTTAGTAATAATCAATACCCATAAGTTAAATCAACCCATAATCACACCCCAAGAATTAGGCTTTTAACCACACATCATAAAACAGAGAAATGGTTACCAAATGCATTAGCCATGATCTAGGTAAGAGTCTCCATTCCTTTACAATGATTTCTAAGAATGAAATTTAAAAACCCGCTCACAAATCCTCCAAAACTGTACAATTCGAACTCAAAAATCTAGAGAAAACTCTAAGTCTAGAATGGGAAGTGTAATATCTGAGGGAGAACTCCTGAAAATTAAATTTAAAATCCATTTTATAGTTTCACAAAATTTGGCTTGAAAAGCCATTAGGCGAGGTAAGTTGGGATCACCGAGTGGTTCGGCGATCCGCCCTTTGCTCTCTTCAATCGCCTTTTCGCATTGGTTCTCAGAATTCTCAAATCCTATAAATTTGGGGGATCCATTTTGTAATCGCAGAACCGATCGATGATTCTCCGACTGCCTATTTATGTCGTCAACTTAGTTTCTTCCCTCAGGACTGGCACAGTGCAACATTAGGCGGTCTGAAGAGTAACTCGGCGGTTTGCCGAGTGGTATTTGCGATCACCAGGATTGCTTTTCTCCACTTCTTCAGCTTCCTTTGTCCCTTTTTGCTTGTTAGTATCCTTGCTTTAATCTTTAGTCCAGATACCTTAAAATAATGGATTTAACATCAGTTTATAGCATACATTTGGCATTTTAGGACACTAAAACTATCAAAACAAAGCCCTAAATGAGTTCAAATCTCGGACTCATCACTCTGTTGAGCTGAACGCACACCCACTCAATAACTAGAATATTTAATTGAAAACCTCGACTCTAAAACCTCTCTCTCAAGAAAGCCCAAAACACTAAGTTGGAATTGCATTTGCAACTACAATTCATAGATTAATACACAACTTTCTATTAAACCCACTTCAATTAAGCATTTAAATAAGTAAACGACAATACCCATAAGCTAATTAATCCAATAATCACATGATCACACCCCAATAATTGGGGTTTTAGTTATACATCATAAAAAGGAAGAAACAATTACCTACTATGTCAGCCATGAGCTGGGTAATGGTCTACAATGCTTCAAATCGAATTAATTTAAAAACCTAGTTCGAAATCCCTTTCAAACTCCTTCAACAAGGTTCTACAATGGCGAGAAATACTCAAGAGAATATGGGAGATAAAAAAATTATTTCCCAAAGGTGCAAACCTCTTTTCTTTCTTTTTGACATTTAATTTATAGTTTCACAAATTTTGGCATGCAGGTACATTAGGCGAGGTCAGCCAAGGGTAATTGACTAGGTCGACAATGCGCCAATTAATCTATTCCATTACTATTTTTCCTTGGGTCATAATCCTCGGGGTTCTGTGACTTTAAGAGATCGAGGTTGATGTCTCCGAGCTATTCAGCGGTCCGCCGACTATCCATTTACTTCGTCAAGGAGGTTCTTTCCCAAGGCTGGCATGCTGGAACTTTAGGTGAGCTAAAGAGCTACTCGGTGGCTCACCGAGTGGTCTAGGCGATCATCAGTATTGCCTTACTTCAACTTCTTCAGCCTTTTCGCTCCTTTGTACATGGTAATGTCCTTGCCTTGCTCCTTAGCCTTCATTGCTGCAAATCAACACTTTAACATCAGTTTAGAGCATAAATTACGCATTGAGGACACTTAAACTATGAAAATAAAGTCCTAAATGAGTTGAAATCTCAGACTCATCACTAAGGCCATCCTATAGTTTGCCGAGGTGTAGGATGATATCATGACTATGGATCCATCTAATTGGCCTTCTTAGAAACTGTGAGGAGTCGTATGAATAGTTAATTGTATCCAATCCTCTGATGGCTACATAGTTCTATGGGACTCCCGAATGATAAAAGACTCTAACCTAATTCGATGCTCGATATTGCTCCCAAAATAAGTGATATAACTTTATGCTCAATGATTAAAAACAATGACTTTCTCTGGTGTGAGATAATTGCTCAAACTATCCTCTTAAAAGAGGTAACTGCTCTTGAAGTATCTTTGAACTCATAACTCACTTAGAAATCATTTTTTTTTTTTTATCAATGTAAAAACTAATACCTTTGGAAATATTTAGTTCCCTTATACTCTTACTCAATTCATACGTGAAAACTCTTACCCAAAAATATATAAAAGTCATATTGTGATATGATTATTGATGACTCAGGAAGTCATAGTACATAATTATTGATGATATATCTGGATACCATACTGCTTAAACATTGATGGCATACTCGACTGTCATACTAATCATATTTTAAAAACTCTTTCTCAAAACTCATTTTTTAATTTCTTAAAAACTCAAATGTTGGCTTTAAAAAGCTTCTCAAAATTTATAACTCAATTCATAGGGTTCATGCAGAATTGTGGACATCAACGACTCAACTCAGGGTTCTTAATAGAAATATAGAAACTCAGTACTTAGAATTCAAGAACGCAAGAACTCAAGACTACTCATCTCAAGAATTCTCAATTCATAGGGTTCATGTTGAAATATAGACATGAATGAATAAACTAAATAATCTTAATGAATAACATATAACAATTCAAAAATTAGAAATAGAATTTCAATAAGAAATAGTAACTCGAGAAGGCAAAATCAACTTATCTCAAGAATATTAAAATCTATGGGTAGAATCCTAGATTTCTCTTTTATTGATTTGAAAGTAGATGTAGGGCGTGAGGACGAACTAGTCCAACACTATGATAGCCTTACATACTTGAAAGGACAAGGTTCTTGAAGAATCTTGAAAAATAACTTGATTAGGAGCTTTGAAACCCTAGCTTGAAGGACAAGAATTAGGGAAACCTTTCTTGAGATTCTTGAATTAGTTTCTTGAAATCTCTATGGCCAAGAGTTATGATTCTCATTAGTGATTCATAATTGTATGGAGGAATTTAAGTTGGAAAGAATGGAATTCTTGGAGAAAGACATATTGTCACGACCCGAGCCTATACCTTGAACGTGGCCGGCAATCAAGAATTATTGCTGGCCCCAAGCGAACCCTTGGCCTGATTCAACTCTCAGCAGAAGAGTTACTCAACATTTGATGAATTCAAAAGGAAAGGTTTCTCAAAAGTCTAATAATAACTAACTCGGAATATTTTAAAGAAAACATTCAATTGGCCAAAGAGGCAACTCAAGTCTTAAAAATTTACCAATGGAGATGAAAAGACTTCTCAAAACACTACTGCATATCTATGAAGCCTCCAAAAACTATGATGGAAGTCAAAACAAGACCCACGTCATCCTAATACGACCTAAAAGTAAATGGGAAACATCTGAAAGCAAGGAGGCTCCCCAAAGCAACTCCCAAACTGCAAGTGGTATCAATGGTGCACCGGTTGATGACCCTGAACTTATGTATCTCCATCATAAAAAGATGCGGGAAAAATAGCGTCAGTACATTGAATGTACGAGCATGCAATGGGAACTCTAAAGTAGAGATATATGCTTCAAATGTTAAAAAGGAAGAACATACTCACCTCATCTCAACTCAACTCAGCGCAAGGATACTCAAAGATACTCAAACTCAGAAATACTCAACTCAATATAATATAAAAGCAACAATAAAGATGTATTATAAATAAAGCTTTTAAAACTGCAGGTAATAACTCAATGTATTCAAAAATACAATAATAATTCTTTTACTCTTATTTGGGAGATTCTCTAACCAACAACAATCAGTATGAGCTATGTAATGATACGACATCTCGCCCACGCTGCAAGAACTTTCATATACCATGCTGGAGTATAAGACATACTCAACTAAGTGGATCCTCTAAGCTATGCTCAAAATTAATAAGGAATCATCTAAGAAGTATGATCATTTACCCATGTTGGCATATATGGTTTATGAGGACTTTGAGTTGTCTAAACTCGTTCCCATATCAGTGCTCAATACTACTCCCAATAGTATACTTCATGCTCATATGTTTAAAAACATTTTGCTCATCCTCAAACTTTGAGATTATTACTCAAAAGATTCTCTTAAAAGAGATTATGCTCAAAAACTCCTCATGAACTCATTTGGAAATCAAAGCTTCCTCTCATTTTAAATGTAAAACATTTACTCTTGGGAATACTTAGTTCCCATATATTTATTTTGAAAATTGAAACTCAACTCTCCTCATCCTCATCCTCAAGTGCTCAAGTCTTAAAACAATTCTTAAAAGTTTGCTAAAGACTTATCAAAATGACTCAAAATATTCTCTCAAACTTGAATCTTAATCTTTTCTTGAATTTGAAATGTGAATTCAAGAGTTATGATTCATGATATATAAGATCTCTCGATGATTAATAAAGGTTTAAATAGTTAGGATTAAGAATGGAAATAAAGCTCGACTCAAGGGAACAAGTGCAGAATGAAAACAAAGAAGAAAAGTGGCCTGACACTTCAAGCATTGGGGTGGCGCATTGTGCCAGGCCTCTTTTTACTGAGGCTGGTTTCTAGCGCAGTACTAGGGCCCCATGCCAGCCCTTCTGGCGCATTAGGGGTGCGGCGCCCTAGCCCTTTTCCAAAATAATCTGACGAATTTTTTTCCTCGATTTTTTACCTAATTCATATAGAATCGATTGAATTCTTCCAAACTCTCTTAGATTCAAATACCAAACTGCCATGACCCAGGGGTACCCCCTAGATGTAACATGTCGTATATAACCTTGAAGGACTCCATACTAGCCACTTAGTCTTCATAACATAAAGTATTTGAAAAATAAAGAGTAAAACAACATTTAAGTCCAAAATATCTTTATAGAAAAGCGGAAGTCTAGCTCATCTCTCAACATAGACATCTATTACAATCGAATGAAAGTGGGACTAGCCCATACATCATGTTCAAAAAAAGAAATATAAAAGTAAAACTACAATAAGGAAAGTCTGTCCTCAGACCATGAGGACTCACCATGCTCGGAAAGAGATCAAAGTCCAAGCTCTAGCCACTAGAATGGAAACCATGTATATCGAACCCCTACATTTGGGATAATTTAGGAAAGAGTAAGCGTTAGTACAAAAATGCATCAAGTATGATAAATATGCATAAAAATATTTAAAACATGCTAAAAAGGACATTTCATTTATAGATATGTAATTCAACAAGTGTAAACATCATAGTAGAAATAGTTGGAAAACATAGGTCATAACATCATGGTCAAAGCAAGCTCAATCATCTTTAAGTCTTTGAACAAATATGAGATACTTCTTTAAGTAACCTTGGTTCATTAATCATCTTGATGTGCGATAATTAGCCTTAATAGACATAGAGACCATATAAGCTACAACATGATCACCCGGTGTCTCCCACACCGAAAGGGGGTGTTCTACTTGCCTAAGGTAGAACCATGAACATCTAGCTTAAGTGGATCCACAAGATAATCAACCTATGGGGGCACATAGTTATGGGATAAGGAGATTGCTACTAGAAACCCGACCTCTACTCATAGGTCAGGTTCCATCTCATGAGACTTCTCCTAGAAACTCGACCTCTACTCACGGGTGAGCTTCCATCTCAAGGTCAATATCCACTCGATGCTAAGCTTAATTCCCATGCAATAGTATTTTCTTATATATTCTCGTTATCCATGGAAAGGCATGTCATTTTTCCAATCCCCTTAGTTCATTAGGATAGCTCTTAATCATTGATTCAATAAGGTGAGGATAGCCTTTCAACCTAAGAATCATTTCTATGTGAGAAAACCTTTCACATCATGGTTGTAATTGTTTTATGAGAATATCCATTCAGCAACACAACAACAACAACATTGGCACTTTACTTTCAAAGCACCCTCAAAGCATTTACATAGGTTTCATAAGATCATGCATAAAGTCATACTTTACCCTTTCAAGGTTCAAAGCTACTTCCAATCACCAAATCTAAAATTCTAGCATTAGATAGGGATTTTATCATAAATTCAATTAATTATATTACTTCATGCTTTAGATCATAAAACTCATCTTTCACAATCAACAACCCACCTCAATGAGATCACAATTTGGAAAACATAGGGGTTTACATGGGTTCATAGGGGGAAATATCATAAAAGCATTGTAAATCATTAATTCATGCATATTTAAACATAATTCAATCATTAAGATCAATAATCAAAAGAACCTATGATGTTTGAGGAAAACCCTAGCTAATTGGGGAATCCTACCAATTGAAATAGAGGAATTTTGGAACTCCATGGGTGGAAGGAACCCACGGATGAAAGCTACCGTACCTCAAGTCCAATTGCCTATCTTCAATGGAGAATTCGGATCCTTATCTTGAAACCCTAGGTGAAATCTTCTTCAAGCTTTAGAGAGAGAATATTTGAGAGAAGTTGGTTTTCTTTTGGGATTTAGGAAGAATGAATTAAATGGGGTGAATTTGGCGGTAAAAGGCTTATATAGGGGTTCTAAATATAGGAAAAATGACCTAGTATAGAAACTAATTAATTAGGAAAAGACCCAACTGCCCCTGAAAATAACTGTCAACCACTAACCATAGAACCCCGACTGACGGACCATCGTCTGACCTACGGTCCATCCTAGTCAGTCGTGGTTCGCTGTCAGAGACTTTTGGGCCAACAGTGGTTGCTGGAACCATAGACCTTCGATGGACCCACAGTCCGTTGGTCCCGTCATCAACCTGACCTAGGGGATTTCCTGAGGAGCCCAACCATGGACCTACCTATGGTCCGTGGTCCTAACCACAGTTCATGGTTGGCCACTGTTAGTCAGCACATGCAGTTTTCCCAAAAGCTGCTATTTTCCTCGTTTTGAATTTGGGGTGTTACACAAACATAAGTAAATGAAAATCTACTCAATTATAACCCTCAAACTCATAACATTCACCTCAAGAACTCATCGAAGCCCAATAATTTATATTTAAGGATGAAACTTCAAGAAACTCAACACATGGATTTTTCAAGGACGAAATTTAATCAAGAAACTCATGATTGTCATAAGGGTGATCGAACCCATAACTATGAAAGCTTACATAGCTCGTAAGGATCAAATCCTGGTCAAAAACTCCTCAACGATCGCAAGAGTCTTGGACGAACGCTTGGACTTCTTCTTTTACTCCTCTTGAACTTCTCTCTAAAATCCTAGGCGTGTTTAGGAATTTTGAAAACTATCTAAGTTAGTAGATCAGTTTAGACCCCTAAAATATTACTTAAAATGAGTTAGCCTAGTGGGGTAAGGAAAAGACAAAAAATACCCCAACTTAATTTAGATGGATTTCCTTAACTGGACAGGCTATAGTCAAACAAGAATACCTCCCTAATCCAAAATTATAATTTATGAAAAAAATCAGTGGTGTTGGAAAGAGGACTCAAAGATCTAACATTTGACATCTCATACACCACCTAACTCATCGTGTGTTGAAATTTATGGTCATTTGAAGTTGACCTCAAAACTTACCATTGAAGACTAATACACAGAAATCTCAAATTAGCTATATCTATTTTAGTTCTTTCTAAAATTAGGCCTTTCTAACACCTAGGTGTTACACTTACATTGGAGAAAAATCTTGAAAAAGATTTAAAGAATCTTCAATGGAGTCTTCTACTTTGATTTTTCCTTCGGGTTTTGCCTTAGGGTTTGAGAGAGAAGAGAATGATGGATTAAGAGATGAAAATCTGATGGTGTTGGGTCT